>JASCZW010006306.1:0-100973 GCA_034211315.2 Aedes japonicus | reverse complement strand
AATATACTTTGGTTCCATGTACTACCTAAACACAGTCACCAAAAAAATCAGTTTGTATTCCGATTCTATTCAAACTTTTAGTATTTTAAGGGAATTATTGGATTTTGGGCAATGGTGGGTCCAATTTATTTCCAGTTTTATCCAGTTTTTGTTCGAATTCAGTTAATTTTCGAACACCTTTTTCGCTCTCCATTATGTCCCAATATTCAATCATTATTAAGGGGTGTTTGGAGGTTGTATTTGTAATCTTTTCGTGACATTTTTTCAAGAAAGTTCTCGGATATTGATCGCGATTTTGAATACTTTTCATACTTTCCTGACTGTTCCAATAATATAGTTGTTAGTCACATACACAACTGGTCTTCAAGATTTCAGACTGTCAGGTCTTCAAGATTTTGATGCCTCTAAAGGTCCCAGGCCAGATGGAATTCCGCCAAAATTTAAGAAAAAATTGGCTGTTGAGCTTACATCCCCTTTATTTTGGCTGCTCAATAAGTCACTAGCATCCGTACTAACTCGACTTTATTAGTACGAGACACTGAAGAAGTCTGCACATTGTAGACGAAATGCGCGTATCTGTCAAGATAAGCAAAGATAGTTGGAGTTAAATGGAAAATACAAATTTTTCTTCTCATTTCTAGTTAAACTTTTTTGTTCCTACACGACAACAACGTAATCGAAATTTGTTCACATTAGATCATCATCGTACAAATGATACTAAATTCGAACCATTAAATCAGATGATAAATGCTTATAATCATGAAATGATTGACCTAATTATGCCTCGTTAAAAACTGAAAAAATATTACAATACAATAAATAATTATAGGATATAAGAACAGTAATGCGATCTTCTATTGGTTGTTTGACGAAATAAATAAATAAATAAATAAATAAAACAAAGATGTGTGTGTGTGTGTGTGTGTGTGTGTGTGTGTGTGTGTGTGTGTGTGTGTGTGTGTGTGTGTGTGTGTGTGTGTGTGTGTGTGTCTTACCTCCCTCCTGACCATTGGAAGAAGTTTCAAGCTAAGAGCAAGAAAGTGTAAGCTCTACTGCAGATCCAGCAACCCATTTCAGAATGTCTGGAGAGTCAAGCCCATTCCGAGGTTACTTTCACATACAATAAGCCTCACATGTAAACATTACCGATATCAATTGGATAAGGGCACTGCAACACACTTCGAGATTTCGAAATGTAAAATATACAAACCAGGCACGCATTTAGTTTTATTTAAAAATAAAGTACCTGCTATATAATTATAATCAGATTGGTCTCACCAATGGCCACTTCCTTAATGAAACTCATAAAATTTTCGACTTTGATTCGTAATTAATTTCATGCACTCGCGACAAAATAAGCGCCAAAATTAACGTTGCTAAGCCACCCGTTATATATGCAACCTGCTTAACAAGACTCTGTACACCACGTGGTGAGTGCAACTGAAATTATATGGCAGCCTTTCACACGCGCATTCGCGTTGTCTTCGTTTGCTGTTTCTGACCAACGAATGGCCGTTTTCTACGTTTATTGGTCTTCTTTTTTTCACTCCACACTCAGTTAATAATCAAAACCCCCGCTTCATATAGGCGACTCTATATTGAACTCTAAATCTGCTAATAATCATCGATTCACTTGCGACAAACCGGAAAAACACTCAAACTTCATTATTTATTTCCGGAAGTCACAATACTAATACTACTAAAAAATACTAAGTTGATGTTGTTTTTCTTCCGGGTGCGGGGCGAAGCACAAAAAAACAAAAAAAAAACGTGAAAATATTACTCACACATTTCGGGAGAGAATCGATTGTATTCACTACGCCTTTCCCAAAACCTAGATTTTATGATATCACTGTTAGATTAAATTAAATTACCTATTATTGTTTGATTTGTTTTTTTTTTTCGCGAAAACGACGCAGCAAATACAAAACACGTCAGCTGCAAAGCACGGCTTGCTGAGATCTCCGAAAGTTCCGTCAGTGAACGGTGGGTTGAAAATTGAATAGAAGTGTTGAAAAATTGAGCGAAGGGCATAGATATAGTGGTACTTGAACCGAGAACGTTACTTTTGCCTAACATCCCACTGTGGGGTAGGTCAAGGCACGGACCACCTCAACACGATAAATTTTAATGTTTAAGCTATTCTTTTTCAAAAATGCTGTTTTTGGTTTAGGTTGATTATTCTACGACACGTTTCCATTATACAATGTAACTTGCCAACCATGGGTCTCCATCAATTTAAAGTGATTTTTATTTTTAAGTACATTAAGCTTTTTATAAGAACTAAGGGTTGGTCCACAAATCACGTGTTCCCATTGTTAATACTTACAGAAATAAGCACTAAGCAAAATGATTTTGCAGCTAAGGGGTGTGGCTAGTTCTGTATTCATCATGAAATAAAACTAAATGAAAAATAGAAGAAGACAATTTGAACCATTTGTTATCCGGTTTTGAGCACTCGGATAAGGAACAACATGTTTTCAACGTATGTCAGCTGGTATTTCATGAAGCCTTGCTACCAAAGTATAGCGTGCGTCTTAAGCAGCAACCGAGATCTGGCAACTCTGTCAGCAATATTCTTGCGTGTCAATCCGTGAATCCTTTGTTCTTTAAAATCCCAATATTCAAGGTGATGTGATAGATATGTACCTAATTTTCATTTCATACATCCAGGATTCCTTCAAATCCGCTCCTTGACTGCTTTGACAGCTGAAGCAGTGCGTATTTTGCGTTTCTAACCGTTTTTCGTCAGCAGTGCCAGTATTCTTGAAACGTGTTATGATGCTGTACACAAACAGTTTGCTCAGCTTCCGTCTGATTTCCGCGTTTGTTAATCCTCCAAGATGCAAAATCCGAATTTGTTCTATACATGAATCCATTTTTGTTTTCGTAAATAAAACTGACAGCAAATCACGTACACAAGGAGTTCACCGATAATGGTATAAAATGTATCGCGGGGATTACAAATTAATACATCTCTTTTATGTTGCCACTCTGTATACATATTTGCCACACTGCCGTTCTTTCCTTTCGTTCTCATTCTATCATAACCTACCTTGGCTGTTAACGTCTTGTGACGAATAAGGTGTTTCAGGTCATAATGACCCAGAATTCAAATCCACATAGTGGAAACTATGTATAACCGAATTTAAAGTCTGTGCAGCCAAAATACTTATTAGAGTCCCAATTCTCAGTTTCTGGTGTCTACTGCCCTTTTTAACCCAATTGACCACAAGGAATCTGTGCCGAAAGAGGGCATGTTCTGCTACGATCCGAGAGGCGGCAACAGATACAAATTTTCATCGAAACGTGCCTTTCGACGGCTCAAACTTCATGATTTGTCATGAATAGTCTACTTCTAGCCTTGAATAGGATTAATGACAGTAGACTTTACTTACATACGAACTAGGATTGGGTGATCTCGATCCTTTCGATGTCGATTTTTGATTTTTTGAATTGTTCCTATGACCCTGGGAAAAATCGGAACGATCATTTTTTGTATTGATCATTGCAATCTTTGGAAAATGAATCACACTTAAAACGTTAATTGTACATTGTACATTGTACATTGTACATTGTACATTGTAATAATATGACTAATGATCCTCACCCAAAAAGTAGAAAATGGAAGGAAGAATGGTAAATAAGGGAAAAATATCGTAGTTAAAAAATGATGTGTGAAGTGAGGTCGAAGGTGCCATTATTTCTCCGAACCGTTGTAGTTGCTATATTTGTGAAGTGAACGCAAAAATGTAAATATGCTGTGAAAACTTGAAGCCTAGTCTAGCGTCAGCATAAGGTGCGAGGCCAACTCGGCTGTCGCCAAACACTATTGCTCAGCCGTATTGAAATCGAAGGACTAGTGTCTATGTGAAACTATTCATGAAGAGTATTTGAAGTTCATGCATGTCTGAGTAATAGCGATTGGTGACGAGAATTGGTCACGCACCCAATCAAATGATTTAAAATCAGCGGTATGAACAGTAATGGACCAAGATGAGAACCTTGTGGCACCTTGGGCTGATTACTAGTAAATTTGATTGCTTTTCTATTGTTGTTCTCAAATCACATTGAAATATTCTAAAACCACGCATTGTGGTACCTAGGCAAAAAATTGTCTGCTTGATCGAATGACGTGCTCTTACGGACCTATCAATACTTGCTCTACACCTCGTTGTTTCTAGCAAAAATTGCTGCCAACTCCTATGGTTGCATGTTGATAAGGAGGATATTTACAATTTTCAAACAAAGAAATCTATGTCAATTGGATCCGTTTTGCTGATTCTGGAAGCTCACGAACTCGATTACGAACCTGGTTACCGAAAAAACCGAAATCTGAAAATTTGATAAACAGTACGGTAATAGAATTCGTTAGTTTCAAAAATCAAAGAAATATCCAATTGACATGGCTTTTTTGGCTTTCTTAATTAGAAAATTAGAGGAAAGATAAGTAATTTCCATTTAATTCCAACTCCTTTTATTGCTTATCTTCACAGTTACGCGTATTTCATCTAAAATGTGCAGACTTCTTCAGTGTCGTGTTCTACAGTATGCGTCAGAAAATAATGAGACTCAAACATTTTTAATTTCATTCGAACTTAGTATCTTTATTATCAACTTTAAACATAGGCTGTATTAACATAAAATGATTGTTGAAGATTACGCTTCATTTTCACTCAATATGTCCGCCATTTGCATTTATGACCGCTTCCAGACGACGCCTGAAGCTTTTGCAGACCTTGACAATATAGTCAGATGAAATTTCTCTCCAATGGTTTGTTATGGAGGTCCGTAGAGAGTTCAAGTTCGAGTGAGGATGTTCACATACACGTGCTTCAATGTTCGCCCATACACTGAAATCCAGAGGATTTAAGTCAGGCGAACTAGGTGGCTACATCTCTTTCGACCAGAATTGGGGCATGTTGTCCTTCAACCACATTTGTGTTTTCTTTGACGTGTGGGCAGGGCTCCGTCTTGCTGGAACACAATATTCGCATCCTTGCCGTAGGTAGATGTAATCCAAGGCAAAACATGATTCTTAAGGATTCCTAAGTACACATGTGTGTTCACTTTCAGGCCTTCTTGGATAAAAACAGGGTCCATTATTTTGCCATCGGAAGCAACCAATCCGAACACCATCACCCCTGCTGGATGCTTGGTCGAAACGTGAATTTGATGTTCTCAGGTACATCAGATGCTTTCTTCGAACTTATATACCGGTTGGTGCGACTGTTGGACACGCTGTCGACAGTAAACAGCTTCTCGTCCGTGGACAGAAGGTCGATGGACCTCTTCTTCAGTTCACTAAGCAGTTTCTTGCTGCGCTCACTCTAACTGCTTTAATTCTATCAGTAATCAGGTGTCTTTTAACTCGAGCTCTGGATTTTCCTTTTAAGTCATATTTCACCACTCTTCTTACCGTTGCTTCTGATACATTAGCCTGCTTTGCCATTTTCTCATGCTCCGAACGGGATTACGAGTAACTTTCATCTTAATGGACTGTATCAATGCTGGAGTTCTCTTAGATCGCTTCCGACCACTTCCAGGTTTTCTTGGTACTGTTGGGAGTCAATTGATGCCTTGACTCGAAATACAGTAGCTCTTGAACATTTGACAAGAGCCATGATATCGAAACTGACTTCTGGGATCGAAGTAATCTGAGAATTTCGTTCTTGTCGTACATTTTTCGCAAAATCTTCCTTAATCCGAACAAATTCAAATACACTAATCTGTTTGTAAACAATGACTGACACCTGGAACAAAATTTTGTAAAACTAGGTTGAACGGCTTGAGTGGTAAGATAGTATTAGTGGGAGTCTCAAAATTTTCTGACGCATACTGTAATACATCGACTAATTAATCGTGTGCTAATTACTTATATTTCTCCTCATTTTCAAGTTACAGGTTTTCCACTTCACAACTCCAGGATTTTCCAGGATTCATAACTTTCTTAGTTTATTTATAATTTTTACTCATTTATGAGCAGTGGCGTAGCATGGTTATCCAGACAGTTGAGGAAGTGAATGCTTTTTCACTTAGCCGGCTCCATGAATGTATTTAACTGAATTTGTTTTATTTTGTTTCCAATTTAGCGAATAATGTGTTTGGACGTTGACAGGAATGAGTAAATGTGACAGTGGCCGTGAGTTTTCCTTTTGAAAATGACTCTTAGCTTGAATGAGTGAGCATTAGCTACTCTGTACTAATAAATACCATGCATGGTCTCAAAATCGTAGCATCAGCATGCTGCGACGAAAACTTTTTTTTGCCTCCTGAAGGATTCCCTCGGAGTATCCGGGTTGTCCCGGAATGGTCATTCGTCCATTTAATGACTAGAAATAGATTGTTTTAAACAAATCATGAAGTTTGAGACGTCGAACGGCATAAAAAGATCCCCCGAACCTTTTGTATTGTCCTAGAATGGCGAATATGGCCATTGGTCCAATTCAAGGCTTAGCCGTCGAAATGCATGTTTTGGCGAGAATCCGTTACTTGGCCCCACCTAAAGGGTTCTTCCGGGGTATCCGGGTTGTTCCAGAATGCCCGATATGGTAATTGAACCAGCGTATTTCGTCTAGCCTTCCCGGATTAATACCACTGTCAATGATCTCTTTAAGGATTGTTGCAAACAGATTGCTTCCATAGTTAATACCATTACCGGCCAATGGATGTTAGATTGTACCGACAATCTCCAATTTTAGTAAGAAAACTAGCTACCAATTCAACGAACATGCGGCTGAAATGCCTCAGGATTTAAGTGGCTCTAAGTTTGGAAAGACTTTATCATTTCGTTAATTCCTTTCAAATTTTGTTCGATACTGAAACATTCTCAGCAGCGAATAGGTCCTCAATATTGACTCATAGAATTCAAAAAACCGCCGATGCGCTTCGTGAAAAGTTGTGATTTTTTTCAACGCAGGTTGTTTGTATTCATTAAAGATCTTTATGTGGTGTAATTAAACCCTCTTTCCTAATTCCGTTCCACGAAATTCAAGCATAGGCGCAATTTTAATGGCTTAACGTTAGGGTGCCAATGAAAATCGACTTTTCGAATTTCAAAAAATGGTACTGCTTAAAAGTTTTTTCTCCGTGAAAAAATTCCCCATGCCAAATTTGAGTTCCATCGGACTTTGTTAAATGGATCCCCAAAGGGGTCAAAGTATGAATTTTTTGACCCACAATAAATCTCCCCTACTGAAAATTTCCAAAATTGAAATTTTTTTTGATGCAAAATGTCTTAGACATGCATGAAACGTCGAGATCTGGTAGAATTTTGAAAACAAAATGACTTTCTAGGACTTCGCCAATTTTCGAGCTGGGGGAGTGAATTGACTTTGGCTTGAAGAATTTGAATTCAATTTCTGAGGTAATTAACTCCACTATATTGATCCAAAGACACACTTTTGCAAAATCATAAAGTTTGATATGTTGCAAGCCAGATTTTGGAAAAGATTTGAATATGACCACTTGTGTGTTAATATGTAATATTTCATTAGGGTGTCTAACTTGTTTTCCATTAGAGTGGTGAGTTTTGTCGAAAATTTTAAAAACAATCCAAAATAACCAGAATTTAAACGGTGAAACGGTATTTTAACACCAATAGTTTTAACATTTTAACAATAGTATTATCGCTATTGTCTACATTTGATTGGTGTTATTTCATTAGGGTGACTCACTTATTACCATTAGGTCATTAATGTCTAAAATTTGAAAACAAAAACTTAAGATTGAAAATATGAGAGTGGAACTATACAGTTGTAAATAGAGTGATGAGATGTTATGTTAGCCTAGCTCCCTCATTCGGCCTATGTGTCAAACATGTCATCAATTCGTCGATAATCAACAAAATCATGTTGCTATCAAGGTAACTGATTAATTTCAAAGCATTATAAATCAATTTATAGTTGTTCATTTCCGCGTAATTTACGATTTCCTGACTTCACAGGCTAAGTTCAACAGACTATATTCACGATGTTCTAATGATCTAAATTTGGCAAAATTGATCCGCGAACAGCTCAACTGTACAGATAATAGTCACACGTTATTAACTAACTGTTAACATAGATAAAGTAACAATACTTTAACAAGGAAAACGTAGACCCAATGTTGAGGATTTTTTTCTATGTTGCCAATTATGGCATGTTGCATTAATTATGTAGTAAAAATCTTGTTATTTTCATGTTTTTCAATGCTCAATTTTGTTATTCTCATGGAAACATATGAGTTTGCAGTTGTATATTTTTCAAATAATCGATCTGCTCACATCTTATAGTATTTTTATAATCGTATGGCCGATAAATCATATGTGAGATTTACTTTAGTGTTTCTAAGCAGTTTCATTATAGTTTGTTTTAGGAAATTTTGAGTTGGGTAGAGTGAATACAGCTGGCAACGCCCGAAATCAGTAAATCAGAAAAAAATACGTTCGAATACTATATTTTATAAGACATCTATCGAATGGGTTCTGACTTTATAAAATGAGTTGTGTATCTTTTTGTGATACATACTACCAAATGACTTATTAACCTTCCTAAGATTCTTTCCAATTTCTATGTACGCTATCTTTTTTATTTTTAAACAAATCAGGATGAATTTTTTTGAATTTTAATATTTTACGGAATTCTTCATTTTTGGCTAAAAAAACCTTTTTTACAATCAGTTTAAGGTATCCTCGCAAGTGTGGAATACCTGTAACTTGAAATGAGAAGAAAAATTAGTATTCTCCATTTAATTCCAACTACCTTTGCTTATCAGACTTTTTCAGTGTCGTGTACTAATAACTTGACTCTGACTCCAGTCGAGTTATTAGTACACGACAATGCAGAAGTTTGCACATTTTAAAGTTAAATTGCATCACTTTCAATAAGCTGTAACATTTCACCTTCAGGGTTGATTTCAACGAAATTTTGAGTGAAATGACCGCAGCGTGTATTGTTTACACAGCGTGAGTTTCATTGTGAAATGTGTCGATGTTTTGAAAATGAAGTCGACGAAACAGCAAGTGTGCGAGAACATTTTGCACACGCACCTCGACATCGCACCGAGCCATCGGAAAGACGTTGAAAATTCACCAGTCCACGGTGTCTCGTGTCTTCCGTACTGTGTGTTGCTGCCTTTAAACGCAAACCCAACTGTTCCGTTCGGGATGTCGCGAAAAAGCTGCACTTGACCAAAAGATTCGTGCAGAAAGCCAAGAAACGAGCCGGGCTCCGTTCTTTCAAAGTAGCTCCAAACCGCAATGAAAAACAGAATAGGACAGCTAAAACACGTGCATGTAAGCTGTATACACAAAAGTTGACGAAACCACACCGCTGCATCATGGACGATGAAACACACGTAAAAGCTGACTTTAAACAAATTCCCGGCAACCATTATGTGACTGCGAAAGACAATGTTCCAGAGTCTCTCAGGAAATAGCAAGTGTCAAAGTTCCCCAAAAAATTCATGATTTGGCAGGGGATTTGTTCGTGTGGTAAACGGAGCAAGCCTTTCGTGACAACTTCAACTGTAAATGGTCAAGAAGACATGAATGAATGTCTGAAAAAAAAAAAAGACTGCTTCCGTGTCTCAAGCCACACAACGTTCCTACATTTTTTTAGCTGGATCTAGCCTCTTGTCACTACTCCAAGGATGTTATGGAGTGGATCAAGAATGGTGCCAATTTCGTGTCGCAGGATCTTAATCCCCCAAATTCTCCCGAGTTGCGGCCAATTGAAAAATATTGGGCTATAATGAAGCACGAACTTCGCAAGCATTCTAAAGTTGTCACTACAGAATAGGTCATCGTTGAAAGCGGAAAAAAATGTCGGTTCAAGCGTTGTACAAAATCTTATGCGTGGTATCAAGAAGAAAGTTCAGGCTTTTGAATTTGGTAAAGAAATACAGAGAAATAAAAATACCGTAACCAAGATTATACAGTGTATTTTATTCCCTGAATATTGCATGACAATCGGTTGAGAGACTTGTTTTTGAGAACGAGTTCAAAGTGATGCAATTTAACTGTGGACACCCTTTATCAGTAAACATCTTCCAAACTTGGTAATCATTCACTCACGTTATGAGTTGAATTGAAATGAAAATCTGATGTATAAAGTATTTGTAGATGTTTATATGAGGTTTGAACACACTTCGTAAGTCGAAATTGTTATTTGCCGAAAACAACTCGAACTGAATTTCAAAACTTAGAGTGTGGCATTCCTCTCCATTGCAAACGGAGGTAGAAATCCACTACTAAAAGTGGATTAATCCAGTTTGTTCTTCATTTCAAATCAATCAGGTCTCTTCTTCGCTTATAACCGCTAGTCTCAGATAACCACTTCGTTCATTGTCTGACGCAGCTGAAGTCGTCGAAGGACTTTAACCGATTTGGACCGGTTTTCCAAAAATAGTACCTCCAAACACCGTATCGGCTAATCCAATCCATACTACCGAATCGGTTAAACCGATTGATTTCTTGTCTACCTTTTTGCCAGAGCCAGAGATTAATGCGTTTCGAGTTTTTGCACCTCTCATTGTGACGATGCAACAAAGCAGAAAAAAAATACCTAGACTTAAAATCAATCATTGAACAAATTGCTCAACCATTTCATGCCGCACACAAAGCACACCTCTTTCTGTCAAGTGTAGCAATCCCAGCAATCCATGTGCAAGCGCTCTCGACGGTCTAACGACAAGCAGCTGTCTAAGCACGAAACGACGTCAACGACGACGACGACGACGACAACAACAACAGCGCGGCAACTATGATTTGATGTAGGTCGAAAGACACTCGACTGGTACCATCATGTGCCATCATCCATTAGCGCACTGATTAGTCTTGAACTTTTTGCACGCGCGTTCAGGCAATCTTCACACCAAACAGCGATGGAACTCACGCGCGCGCGGTGAGAATTTCGCAAATCTCACACGAGAAAAACGGTTCCTTTTTCCTTGAACGCAGCGCAAGTCTCAGGCTTGAGTCTTCTAGACGTTTCTGTCGTCGTTTCTCCAAGTAACACAATGTATGCGCATATGAATTTCAATTGCAACCGGCTCCCAGCGCACACTCTCTCACGGTGAAGCATGCGAGGATAAAGCGCGAAAACACCACCGAACAATGCGAGGAAAATCATTCTTCCGAACAAAGCTCCCAAGTTCATTCGATGCGGTCGGCGATTTCCTTTCCTAAATGCGTTCCTCCTTCCTTGCCCTCGCGGGCGGAAAACGAGGTTAGAAGAGATGATCTCGCTCGACGAACAAAACAAAATGTATTTGGAACGAAGTTCACCCTCCGAGCTAAGCAATATTTCGGTTTTGAAAATGAAAGAAACAACACCAATTAAACTGTTTGGATGAGAGCTTCCCTGGTGGCATATGGCTGGCTAGCCTTACCGCTCTGTTATTGGCGCGATTGCGGCAGAGCGTCGGCGTCGATCATCACCGTCGTGCGTCGGCATCGGCAGGCAATGCTGATGTCTGCAAAGCATTTTACCTTTTTCTTCTTGCTTTGTTGCTTCGATTCTGATGAAATGGTGCTGCTGGTTTGTTTCTCTAGGCATTATTGCTACAGCGTCCAACAGCACCCATGCCAAACGAACGAACAACACAGTTGTAAAGTTTTCGCCGGCTTGCACCGAATTATACCACAACGAAAGTACCTACCTACATCGATCACACTCGTTCGTGGTCGGAGCTCGGGGACTGATGCAATCAGATGTGAAGCATGTGTCTTGATAGAAGAACGTTCCGTTCCGGACTAGATCGTCGAACGCTTACTTCCTATATCGGACCGGCGCCGGTTGTTTGTTTTCCGAACTTTCGATATTCCAATTGGATAGTGAAAAAAAAAAACAAAACACGTTTGTTTGCTCAAGCTTTGAGGTTGGTGCTTTTCTTATGAAGTTTGTTGGGAAGTATTTAACAAACTAGTTCGAACATTTCCGTGTATGGCAGAACGCTTTGCTGTAAGCGATGTTAAATGGCTCAAGGCTATTCAAGTGAGTTAAGAAGTTGGAAAAACAGTTAATTGTGTACAAATTACGCTAGCCATTTGTTTCGTTGATTCGGTTTCGTGTAGAATTTACTTTAGGTGTTGTTCAGCTTTATGAGTTTCGGCGAAAGCAGGCGTGGAGGAAGTGTGACATCTGCTCCTTGAGGTATCGCCCACTGGCAACACGGTTCAATCGAACTAATACAAGGAAATTATCGAAGTTCGGTCACCTTAATGATACAATTTTAAACGTCATTTTTACCAACTGATAGATGAATAGGGAAAATCAAAACAAAGTCATAGTGACTTGGGATCTATAAATGATATACAGTTACTTTCTGACTTTGGGCGATTTAGAATAAATGTGTTAAAATGAATAAATACAGAACAAATGGATTAAACTTTTACTCTGAAGGTTGTCGCCAGTAGAGCATACAGCTAACATTATTTGACCATTAGCAGTTGGAAAAATCTATATGAATAAAAATGAGTTGGGCTTTCCTTTGTCACGATTTAACTCGCGAGCGGAAGGACCGATCGGCGTGAAATTTTGTATGCAGAGATTTTTGGGGCCGGAAAATAATCTTATGATGGTTTGAGACCTCTCCCTATACTGGAAAGGGGGGCTTCCATACAAATGAAACACAAATTTCTACACAACTCGAGAACTAATCAAGCAATAGAAACCAAATTTAGCATGTGTGAGTTTTTGAAGGCAAAAACGGTTTTTATGGTAGCTTTAGAAACCTCCCCGTCATAAAAGGGGGGACTCCCATACAAATACAATATTCTGCATAACTCGGGAACTAATCAAGCAAACGGAACGAAATGTAGCATATGGTGGTTTTTTAAGACAAAAAATGTGTCTATGTTGGTTTGAGTCCCCTTCCCATCCTAAAGGGGGGGGGGGGGGGAGGCATCCGATACAAATGATATACAATATTCTGCATGACTCGAGAACTAATCAAGCAAATGGAACCAACTTTAGTATGTGGTGGTTTTTGAAGACAAAACATTGTTCTATGTTGATTTGAGACCCCTCCCCTTTCTGAAAGGGGGGGAACCTAATCAAATGAAACGCAAATCCTTGCATAATTCGAGAACTAATAAGAGAAATGGAACCAAATTTCGCATGTGGAAGTTTTTGAAGGAGGGAAATGTTTCTATGGTGATTTGAGACTCTTCCGTCATATGAGGAGGAAGGGGGGAGGGGGTGCTCTCAAACAAATGGAACCCAAATTTCTGCATAACACGAGAAATAATCAAGCAAATGGAACCAAATTTGAAATGGACGAATTTTTTAAGGCATGAAATGTTTTTATGGTGGTTCAAAGCCCCTCCTCCCTCTAAAAAGGGGGGCTCTCATACAAATAAAACAAATTTCAACCAAACATGAGAACTATACCTTCTGCAGTAGTTTTTGGGTCCGGGAAAGCATCTTATGGTAGTTCGAGAGCCCTCCCGCTTCTAGAAAGGGGGGGATCCCCTGCAAATGATAAACAAATTCCTGCATAACTCGAGAACTAATCAAGCAAATGGAACCAAAATTGGTATGGGTGAGTTTTCAAAGGCAAGAAATATTTTTGTGGTAATTTAAGACCTCTCCTCACTCTGAAAAGGGGGGCTACCATACATACGAAACACAAATTTAAACCAAACATGAGAACTATCCCTACCGCTCTGCAAATTTGTATGCAGGGGTTTTTGGGTACAGGAAAGCATCTTATTGTAGTTCGACACCCCTCCCGCCTTTAGAAAAGGGGGCTCCCATGCAAATGAAAAACTATTTTCTGCATAACTCAAGAACTAATCAAACAAATGGATCCAAATATTGCATGTGAAGGTTTTGTAGGCAAGAAATGTTTCTACGGTGGATTGAGACCCCAAGCAAAAGAAACCAAATTTAGCATGTGTGAGGTTTTAAAGGCAAGAAAGGTTTCTATGATGGTTTCAGATCCCTCTTCGCTCTGAAAAAGGGGGGGGGGGCTGAATGAGATACAATATTCTGTATAACTAGAGAACTAATCAAGCAAATTGAACCAAATCTGGCATGTGGAGGTTTTTGTAGATGAATACTGCTTCAATGCTAATTTGAGACCCCTCCCTTTTCTGAAGGAGGGAGCTCCATACAAATAAAACACAAATTTATGCATAACTCGAGAACTAATCAAGAAAATGGAACCAAATTTGGCATATGGAGGTTTTTGAAGGAGAGAAATGTTTCTATGATGATTTGAGACCCCTCCTATTTCTAAAAGTGGAGGGAGGGATCTCCCATATAAATGAAACACAAATTTTTGCATAACTCGAGAACTAATCAAGCAAATGGAACCAAATTTAGCATATGGAGGTTTTTGAAGGAGAGAAATGTTTTTATGGTCATTGAGACTCTTCCGCCTTCTGAAGGGGGCGGGAGGGCTCTCCAACAAATGAAACACAAATTTCTGCATAACTCGAGTACCAATAAAGCAAATGGAATCAAATTTAGCATGTGGGATTTTTTGAAGGAGAGACATATTCCTATGGTGGTTTAAGACCACTCTGCCCTCTTAATAAGAGGGGTCCCATAGAAATGAAACGCAATTTTCTGCATAACTCGAGAACTAATAAAGCAAATGTAATCAATTTGGCATGTGGATTTTTTTGAAGGTCAGGCATATTTCTATGGTAGTTTGAGACCCCTTTGCCCTCTGAAAAGGGGGGGCTCTCATACAAATGAAACACAAATTTCTGCATAGCTTGAGAACTAATCAAGCAAATGGAATCAAAAATGGTATGTGGGGTTTTTTGAATGCAAGAAATGTTTCTATGGGGAATTCAAACACAAATTGCAAGCAATCCTGAGAATTATCCAGGTAACTAAGCCACAAACTGTGTATTGTCTGGGTAAGAAGAATGTTCTGATCGATGTTTGAACTCCTTATTACTAAAAAAAAACTCATTAAAAAAAAGCGTCAGTTCTATGTAATGTTCATTCATTTAGTTGCAGGCGTACCGGGATCAGCTAGTGTTCGCTATAAATAGGTTCCACTGCATCAGACAGTAAGTAGCTATATAGAAAAGAAAGAATTATTACTAATTAGTCTAAATATTGTTTAATCAACTAAAGCGGAAAGCAAAGAAATTTGGAAAAGGCACACAGGCTAGAAGAAAGAGGTAAATTTGGTTTGGCGGAGGAAGCTATTCATGTAAGTTAAGAAACTATTTTATTCATGATCAATTGTTAAATAAACAAATTCTTACAATTTTGAGCTGCTGAAACCTTAAAAGAGCTGCTACGAAAATCTAGTGACCCAACCGAAAAAACTCAAAAATGAATATTCAAAGAACTAACTTCAACAATACCGAGATGACTGACTGCAACTGTGCTATTTGTTACGGTCCGAATCAGGATGACATTGGTATGGTGGGGTGCGACAACTGATCCCAGTGGTTTCACTTTAAGTGCATTGGAGTTTCCGCCAATGTGAAAGACGTTTCGTGGACGTGCCTAAACTGCAACGGAAAGTCTTTGTTTGCAGCAGAAGACAGTGGTAGATTAGCTGCTCAACAGAAAGATGTTCTGAAGTCAGATACAGCAGTCGGTGGAAATTCAAAGGCAATTGAAGGTCCGAATACAGAGACGTCTGCTATTGAAGAGCTCGAGCGAGAACTGGAACGAATCGAAGAAAATCGGAAGGAACAAATGCGTAGAATGGAGCTAGAAAAGAAAGTACACCGTCGGCGACTAGAAGTGCAGCGTGCTATGGCCAAGCAAAGGCAACAACTGGAACGCGAAAAACGGCAAATCGAGCTAGATTTTGAAAAGGAGCAAATACAGAAAGCGATTGTAGAAGAAGATGCCTTTCGTAAGAAACAACAGGCGATGCGCGATGAACTTCAAAACAATTTGGATCAGTTGCGAATAAGACACACGGGAAGTTCCATGCAGAGGCAAGCAATTTGTGAGCCACAAAACTCAGTATCGAGTTCAGTGTAGAAAGTGGCCTCGGTAGCTGAAACGGAACCATCGCTACAATAAGCACTCTACGCCGAAGAGAGCCGACGATAATCTGCCACTGTTGCTACAGGAGGAACATACATTTGAACCTGAAATCATCCCAGAAGCAGACATCTTGTTAGACGATGAGGAAAACGTCCAAGCTGCTGCACATAATACACAAGCAGCGATGCCATCAAGAGCACAACTGTCAGCTAGACAGTTTCTTGCTAGGAACACGCTCATTCGGATTTACCCAAAATTGAGTAACTTGTACCCATTTTTATAAAACTGACTGAAATGTCAAGTTATGGGTAAGGCGATATATGAAATTGGGTAAATCTTACTCGGTTCTTCATATATCTGGTTCATTCCGTAATTAAGCTGTTAGACAATAGCGAAAACCCGTCAGCGTCAGACGCCATTTTTCCAAAGTGAGGTGAACAATTTAAAAAATCAAATTTTAAGACGATCATTCAGCTGTTGGAACTGGTTGGAGTGGCAGTGGATACGGAATCGTATCCGCAAATTGAAAGGTACTATTATTTTTGTTCTATTTTCTAATAACTATCAAAAAAAAATCCATTCTAGACATTCGATTTGTTCGATCAGCGCAAGCTAACCAACCACTTCTTACAGAGCTTGTTCGAGCTGATCGAACTGACGGCCAAGGAAGTCCCGCGATGCGTGACCAATGTGCACCAGCACCGGATTCTGGACACCGTGAGGAGTTTTATCGAGGATCAACTGCTGGAGGAGAGCTACCCTTCGTTGATTTCTCTGGCGGGTGCTGTGCTGGGATTTGTCTACTATCTGGTCAACTTGCTCGCTGTATGTGTATGTATATGTGTGCATGTGTGTATTTATGAAAGAACTTATGAATGAATGAGAGGACGAACATGATTTTCCAACCCCGGCCCGATATTGGTGGGTAATAAATATTTCCAGTAATACGATTTAGACCAGCTATGGCAAATCATGCACGAATATGGATTTCCGGAAAAACTGACGCGGTTGATCAAAGCAACGATGGATCGAGTGATGTGTGTCGTCCGAGTATCAGGGACGCTCTCGAGTCCCTTCGAATCTCGGAGAGGGTTACGGCAAGGTGATGTATTGTCGTGTTTGTTGTTTAACATTGCACTGGAATGTGTGATTCGAAGAGCTGGGATAGACACGAGTGGCACGATTTTCAGGAAGTCTGTCCAACTATTTGGCTTCGCCGACGACGTTGATATCGTAGCACGTAACTTTGAGACGATGGCGGAAACGTACATCAGACTTAAGGCTGAAGCTGGTAGGATTGGGCTGGTGATTAATGCGTCGAAAACAAAATACATGAAGGGAAGAGGCTCACGAGAAGACAATGTTGGCCTCCTATCACGAGTTCAGATCGATGGTGATGAAATCGAGGTAGTAGACGAATTCGTGTATCTGGGCTCATGGGTGACCGCCGATAATGACACCAGCAGAGAAATAAAAAGGCGCATTATGGCTGGTAATCGTGCCTACTTTGGACTCCGAAGGACGCTAAGATCGAACAAAGTTCGCCGAACCACAAAGTTGACCATCTACAAGACATTAATTAGACCGGTAGTTCTCTACGGCCACGAAACATGGACATTGCTAGTGATGGACCAACGCGCCCTTGGAGTCTTTGAACGGAAGGTGCTGCGTACCATCTACGGTGGAGTGCAGATGGAAGACAGAACGTGGAGGAGGCGAATTGTACCAGTAGCTGGGAGAATCTCCAATCGTACACATCGCAAAAATCAGTCATCATCATGTCGTAAGAATGTCGGACGACAGCCCTGTGAAAATGGTTCTTGAAAACGAGCCGACAGGTACAAGAAGAGGAGGTGCGCAACGAGCAAGGTGGATCGATAAAGTAGAAGGCGACCTGCGGACCCTCCGCAGACAGCGAGGCTGGCGAGTGACAGCCATGGACCAATTACAATGGAAACAACTTCTGTGTATAGCAGAGGCCAAGCCGGCTTTGGTCTGATTGGTAAGGTTTGGTAAATTTTAAATCAGGTCGTTGATTTGACGTACGAAATTATCGTGGTATTGCCATTTTCTCTTGCATACCAAAGCTTTTCGAGTCAATTGTCCACGAAAAACTGTTTCTTGACACCAAATACAGACTAACCGAAGCACAACACGGGTTCTTTAAAAGTCGATCTACATCTATCAATTTACTGCTGTTTGTAGTCTTTTCACTCAATGCAATGGATAAAGGACACAACGTAGAAGTTTTTTAAACGGGCTTCAGCAAGACTTTTGATCGCATTGACAAACCAATGCTACTCTTCAAGCTACTAAAAATCGGAAATGAGGCAAGGCTTTTTAAATGGCTTTAATCTTAGCTAACTGGATGGCAACAAATAATCAAATTTATTGGAAAATATTCAAACCAAATTCAAGTCATCCGAATCCCCCAAGGCTCTCGTTCAGGTCCTCATCTTTTCATCTAGTACGTTCACGACATTTCCTCCGTTCTAAATAAATTAAAAGTACTAATTTATGTCGACGGCATGAAACTCTTTTTGGAAATAAGAAATGATGAAGACATTAATGTATTCCATAACCAAATTCACATGGTGCAAAAAAGCCTATTTTGAATTGAAAATATAAAAATGCAACTTAATAACATTAAGCAGAAAAAGAACAACACCGAACATCACAATTTCATAAGGAGATCAAAATGTGGAATGATGTGAAAGAGTTAGGGACTAAGGAGTAAGCTGAAAATCTAAACTTAAGGTTTGTTTCGCGACAAAATCTGGACACCCCTAAATACTTCATCAACACGTGAAACATTTCGCAGACTGCTGCACGTATGAACGTATATTGTGTAAAATCAGTTTTTGGTGATACTACATGCTTTTAGGGGCTTCAAATGGTGAGTTGACAACTTCTAAGGAGGGTGCGACCGACCTCCGGTCCTCACAAGTTCCTACCTCACGCCTCCTCGAGTCATATGATCACAAAAGACTGCTAGCTGAAACATGGAGACGCTGGTTGGCGTAGCCTGGGCATTGTTGTCAATCCGACAATAGCGAAGTGAGGGGGTGCGACCGGTAAATCATATCATAATTTTCCATTCTCATATCTTTCAGGTCTTCCAGGTCGTCAGGTATGATAAAATAATTTAAAATTTAAAATTCCTTTGTTTTCATCATGGCTGTCATACATTGTCTACGTTTTCTGGTTCATAATGAATGCGCAAGTTTGTCTATAATTGCAACAAAACATCAGTCGGCACACATGTAATTTTCAGTTCATATTATAATATCCCTTCACTATATATATTATCTTATAGGTCATTGTTTATTCACCATGAATTATCATTCATCTTTATCATGATTATTATCAAATTTATCATTACTTGTGTTTTCGTGATTTAAATAATTTCACCTTATAGGTTATATACACACTTAGAAAATTTTACAGTATCCGGTAATTTTTTACCGAACTTTCAACAGCTGAACGTTCGGTAATCCGATTTTACGGATTTCGGTAAAATTTGACAAGTTCCGGTAATTTTTTTACCGGAATACTGTAAAATTTCACCGAAATCCGGTAAATCGGATTACCGAACGTTCAGCTGTTGAAAGTTCGGTGAAAAATTACCGAATACTGTAAAATTTTCTAAGTGTGTATACTTTTAATTATTATGTCTTATATGTCCAATTATGATTATGATTGAGAAGTGTCTAGTGCCTTTATTAAAAGAAGCTGCAACGGAATCGATGAAAGGCTTTTGCACTTATTACCTAATGTATTTTTCATTTCCGGTTTGCAAATAGATTTTTTCCAAATCTGAGCTGATCTGATTCGTGCAGCGCTGTTTGCCATTTGGCTAGTGTCTGATGTTGCAGTTCAATTTTTGTCATTACTGTTTATTATATTACTATTACTATATACTATTATTATATTTGATGATATTGTTTTGTTTTGTTTTGTTATTGCTTATTGTTTTTTATGTCCATTTGTCTTAAACTCCCTGTCAATCAAATCTTCCCTGCTTTCCCAACACAGGAGCAATCCGAAAATAGTAAATTAAAATGTATAAATGTTGGTTTTGTAAAAGTAACAAACTTTTTCAGGATACCATAAATCAAGATTTTGGTGGAATGCTGCTATCGGTGAAAACGAACGAAAACGTGATCAAGCGCGAACCACGGAACTCTACACTATAACACTTTTTTTTTTTTTTTTTGTTGGGGCGTAGTACCACAGCGTCCACTGAGTTGAACTTTTGTGGTATACCCCTGTTTACTATTCTAATTCGCATCTTAAAGCTAGATCACCATTTGTCAAGTGACCAGCCTAAGACGCGTCTCCCAGTCAGGCAAAATTGAGTTTATAAAACCCACCACCTTTCCAGGATTTGCAGTCCAAATTTCTTTAGGTTGCATATAGCCACTGTTCAGAAATTTAAGTCTGCTCTTGTACAAAGCATCACAACTGCAAAGCAGATGTTCCGAGGTTTCACGTTCCATGTTACAGAAACGACAGATATCATTCTGAACCTGGCCAATGTTTTTCAAATGATATCCACTCGGGCAATGTCCGGTTACTAGGCCAGTATAGGTACAAAGAACTCTCTTATTGAGCTCCAGAAGCTTTTTACTAATTGTAACATTTGGAATTATAAACCTTTTTGCTTGAGAACACTTTGTGGTGACCAACCAATTGGTCATCACCTTTTGCTCTTCCCAAGATTTTAATTCCATTTTTATGGCACAGTATGATATACCGCAGAATGGTTCTGGGCCAATAAACTGTGCATTCGAACCTTGTTTAGCAAGCTCGTCTGCCCTTTCATTGCCTTCAATGCCACAGTGTCCCGGAACCCAGAATAAGTTTACCGAGTTCTCTTGGCACACCTTTCGCAGTGAAAGAATGCATTCCCAGACAAGTTTGGATGTACATTTATAATTACTTAACGCTTTGAGTGCCGCTTGGCTGTCTGTAAAAATACAAATATTTGCATATCTATATTTTCTCTTCAGACAAACGTTAACACATTTTATTATAGCAAAGATCTCCGCTTGGAAAACCGTTGGATAGTTTCCCATCGCCACTGAGATTTCTACCCCAGGGCCGAAGATACCTGCTCCCGTTTTTTGTTCCAATTTTTGAACCATCTGTGAAGAATTTTATTGAGCCATGACGAACAGTGGGACCTCCGACTTCCCAATCTATACGTGACGTTTCACATATCTTGTAAGGGATGTCATGGTTTTCCACAGGCTTCATCCAGTCTCCATTCATATACATCACTGGCCCATTTTGAAAGCTTTGTGAAATGCTCAGGTGACCGACTAAGTCACCAGACATGAAAGTTTTCAACCGTTTAAGTCTAAGCATACTCTTTTCCGCTTCTAGTTGCACGTATTCGTGCAAAGGCAGCAGATTTAGCATTGCATTCAACGCATTTGATGGAGTGCTGCGCATCGCTCCCGTTATAGCAATGGACACTAGCCGTTGAAGTTTTGCAAGCTTTTTCTGTGCAGTAGCCTCTTTTGTTTTTGGCCACCACACAAGGGAAGCATATGTTACTTTTGGACGTATTATGGATGTATAAATCCACATTATCATTTTTGGTCTTAGACCCCATTTTCTGCCAAATGTTTTTGAGCAAATCCAGAAAGCACTGGTTGCCTTACCGATCACACACTCAAGATGAGCATTTCAGTTCAGTTTGGCATCCAGTATCACTCCTACACCCAAAAGTTGAAATTGTAGCAAAAAATGCAAAATTGCAATTTTGCAGTTTTTGCAATCATATCTTGAGAAATCCGCATGATTCTGAAAAGGCAAATTTGCCCATCATGTTCCACAAAGCTTTTTATGGTATAAACAAAGCCATGCAAGTGTGTGCAAGTGGTTATCGCTGTGTGCCTAGTGCCTCGACAATCGCAGCAACCGTTGGGTTTTTGTTCAACCGTCAACAACTTCTCAATATGGGTGAGACGATGGCACAGAACGCCGCTACACCATATTCCACTGTTGCTATTCCGCTGTCAAGTGTTCTATTTTTATCTGCACTCGTCATCACACTCCTATCGCCCTCTCATCAAGTCACCATGCGGTTTATGAAATAAACGAAGCCATGTAAGTGTGTGCGACCGAAATTTGCTTCATTGTTGTAACGTTGAGTGCCTCAAAAACCGAAGAAACTGTAGGACTTTTATTCCATTCACCTCAACTTGTTGTGGTGACTGGATGGTTACAATGTAGAGCCGTCATGCTGACGGTCGCGGTTCGACTCTCGGTAGCGGATGGTAATCTTTTTTTTTGTGCGCCATTGAATTTACTACTACTAATCAACTGTACAACATCACGCACACATTGAATTTTTCTAATCGAATTGATGTGTTGCTTTTTTGCCCACGACCAATGTTGCATTTTTTCTCCAAGTTGCGATCCATTACGAGAAATGAAACCAAATCATGCGAAATTGCATTACAATCTTGCTTTTTTATTTTGGGTGTAAGTATTTAGCCTGTTCACTAAGATGGATCTTTAATCCTCCTAGCTGGAACGCTTTTAGACTAAACTTCCTTTTCCTAGTGAAAGGTACAATTACTACTTTTGCTGGATTAATGCTAAGGCCCTCCTTGATACACAAAGACTGGGTAAGTTTTGGGCCCATTGCATTCTTTCTGAAATGATGTTGTCAAATTTTCCTCACTACAATGACTATATCGTCTGCAAAACCTACAACCTCGAAACCTTGTTCCTCTAAGCTTCTTAGAAGATCGTCTACAACTACACCCAAAAGTTGAAATTGTAGCAAAAAATGCAAAATTGCAATTTTGCAGTTTTTGCAATCATATCTTGAGAAATCCGCATGATTCTGAAAAGGCAAATTTGCCCATCATGTTCCACAAAGCTTTTTATGGTATAAACAAAGCCATGCAAGTGTGTGCAAGTGGTTATCGCTGTGTGCCTAGTGCCTCGACAATCGCAGCAACCGTTGGGTTTTTGTTCAACCGTCAACAACTTCTCAATATGGGTGAGACAATGGCACAGAACGCCGCTACACCATATTCCACTGTTGCTATTCCGCTGTCAAGTGTTCTATTTTTATCTGCACTCGTCATCACACTCCTATCGCCCTCTCATCAAGTCACCATGCGGTTTATGAAATAAACGAAGCCATGTAAGTGTGTGCGACCGAAATTTGCTTCAATGTTGTAACGTTGAGTGCCTCAAAAACCGAAGAAACTGTAGGACCTTTAGTCCCTTCACCTCAACTTGTTGTGGTGACTGGATGGTTACAATGTAGAGCCGTCATGCTGACGGTCGCGGTTCGACTCTCGGTAGCGGATGGTAATCTTTTTTTTTGTGCGCCATTGAATTTACTACTACTAATCAACTGTACAACATCACGCACACATTGAATTTTTCTAATCGAATTGATGTGTTGCTTTTTTGCCCACGACCAATGTTGCATTTTTTCTCCAAGTTGCGATCCATTACGAAAAATGAAACCAAATCATGCGAAATTGCATTACAATCTTGCTTTTTTATTTTGGGTGTAAGGACCACATTAGTGGTGAGAGGACTCCTCCTTGGGGACAACCTTTCGTTGCCCGTACTGTAATAGACGAACTTCCCAGCTCTGAAGTGATTTCTCTTTTTGCGAGCATGGTATGAACCCAGTTAATTATGTTCATGTCAAAGTTCCTTTTCATCGTGGCACGAGCCATAGACGAATAGGAAGCGTTGTCGAAAGCTCCTTCAATATCCAAGAAAGAGCAAAGTGCTATTTCTTTTACCGATAGAGCCTTTTCTACCTTTGAAACCACACTATGCAGTGCCGTAACTGTTGACTTACCAGACTGGTAAGCAAACTGGAACTCAGATAGTGGATGCTTGTTCATGTAATTTGAATTGATATAATCATTCAACACTTTTTCCATAGTCTTTAATAGGACTGATGAAAGACTAATGGGTCAGTATGATTTAGGATGCGCCTTGTCTCGCTTTCCTACTTTAGGTATGAAGATAACTTTTACTTGTGTCCATAAAGTTGGAATATGGTTGAGTCTTAAACTTGCCTTAAAGATCTCAATTAATGGGAGATCAACACTGCTTCTCCGTTTTGAAGTAATGCTGGAAATATCCCGTCCATTCCTGCAGATTTGTAAGGCTGAAAAGATCTCAACGCATTTTCTACCCTGGATTTCTTAGAGATTTTATCAGCCAAGTCATTTGCGGCGATTTTTGTTCTAATTTGAGATGTCCTAGTAGAACTTCTTTCACCTTTAAGTGATCCATCTCTGATTGGATCTACACACAAAACTGATCCAGGAAAATGTGTCTCCATCATTAACATTAACGTTTCACTAGGAGTTTTGTAAAAACTCCATCCTTATTTTCAGATTCCCAAGTTCAATCGTATGATCCTTTGCAAGAGCCCTCTGAAGTCTTGCGACTTCCGGACTATTAGCTTATGTTTTCACACGTTAGAGCCCAGGATCTTCGTTTAGATTTTCTTATTTCTTTATTGTACTCAGTAAGTGCACTCCTATAGGGGTCCAATCTGAGGTTCTTTTCGCTTTATTAAACAATCTACGAGATGTTTTACGCAGGCGTTCCAACTTAGAGTTCCACCACGGAACATCCCTGTTAGAAGACGATTCCTTGATAGGACAACTAATATGGAAAGAATTTAAAATCGTATCATTTACCTTTTGGGAAAATGATTCCAATTTCTGAACTGAATCAATCTTTCCACCTTCTGTAAATAACTCCGAGTTTAAATGTTGTGCATATTGATCCCAGTTTGTTTTCCTCGGATTTCGAAATGTAGTAGTTGACCTATTTCCACCACTCCATTCGAACACAATGTGTCTATGATCTGACAATGATGTTTCCTCAGATTTTCCTCTTAATGCTTAATTTTCCGCAGTTCCGTTTCACCAAACCGGAAGTTCAGGACGAAGTTTCTTTCCGAAATTATTTTCAACGATTCTTCGTCGACATTAAGCAACCATTCAGCATGTTTTGATGAATTTGATCGGTTCAATATTCTCCAGCCCTTTGTGCTCAGTCCGTCAATCTGACTCTCTATGAGTCCTTTGAGCCGCTCATCGCTGAAATCAGCACTAAGTGGGAAAATGCATTTCTCCCAGGGAGTTAGGGACCTTAACTGGGACCTATAACACTTTACTACATTTCTTGTATTTTAGGATCAACCGAACGGAGAGCGTATATAATAGATATGAATGATTGTATTATTTTTCATTTACATAAATATATACACTATTATATAAATATTTCATGGGAACGGGAGGGACCATCAGGGCATCCGATTGAAGCACTCTGGATGGGGAGAGTGGAAATGCCAACTCCCCATTGCTAACAGTTTGTGAATAAAGGGCGGGCTCTTCTCCCCGCCCATTGGGGCATCTTTATGTTAGATAGCTCGCTCTTGTGACCAATTGTTCAGTCTTGTTGTTGGAAGGAGATTCTTTATATCCCTGTTGATACGTATAAGTTATGTTGCCTATCGATCCACCCAACCCGTTTTTGGCCCTTCAGTGGTTATTAAAGCTTGATCAAGTCTAACAGAGCGGAGAGTCCATTGCTGTCGGACGTAGTTTCCGTGCTACAATGGGTGGTAGTACATATCATACATATCATACATCATACATCATACATCATCATACTACATGCTTTTAGATCGAAAATGGTGTCGAAAGAAGTGCGAAAAGCAACTGTGTGCGGTTGCAATGGATATCCGGATCTGTCAGTAAAAAAAACTTGCAAAAAAGCTTTGTTTTCCTACAAACACTGTCCATAACGTTCTTAAATCTTTTGATACACGTTTGATTACAGCCAGAAAGGCTGAGAGCGGAACAAAAAAGGATCTCAGGAACCACCAGAAGGACGTGAAGGTGAAGCAAATATTGCAGAAGAGACCAGGTCTATCGGTACGTACTGTGGCTACAAATAAAAATTTCCCCATCTTTCGTGCATACTTCCAAGCACCGGCAAGGTAGGAAGTCGTTCAAGGAGAAATCTGTACCGAACCGTCATGATAAACAGAATGTGACGGCTAACACCCGGGTTCACAAGTTGCATCGCGAATATTTGACGAAGTTTGCCTGCGTGATAATGAACTATGAATCTTATGTGCTGGAAGACTTTAAGCAGCTACCCAGAATGCCGTATTATACTGCCATGCAACGGAATGCCGTTGAAGAGCGAGAAAGGCCAAGTTTCCCAAAAATATTTAGTTTGGCAGGCAATATGCAGCTGGTAAACAAGGAAATATGACGATCTCTCGCTATTCTAGCCTGATTTGGCGTCTTGTCACTACGCCAAAGATGTTTTGGAATGGTATAAAGCAAATGAAGTCCATGTTGTACCGAATCCACCTAACTGCCCGGAGTTGCGACCTATCGAGCGGAATTGGGCTCTTGTGAAGAATATAAACAACAAATTACAACAATAATAAAAACTAAAATCTTGGACAAAAACAGCTAAATCGGTTTCAGAGAACCCCTTATGGCTGGAGTAAACTGAAAAGTTTGTAATTTTTTCATGCAGCCTAATTAAGTAACTGTAATTAGTTTTAAAATGACTAATAATGCACAATCAACTGAATAAAAAATGCATCTTGGATTGAACTAACAGTAAATTTGTTTTATTCCAAGTTTAATCTGTCCAGATTTTGTCGCTAACAAGCCTTACTTTTGCAAGTCACTATACTACTATCATTCACAGGACTAACATGCAAGGGCTGATAAAACGTTTCTGCCTACAACTGGAATACTACACTATAGTCTCTGTTGACTCAATAGTAGAAATTGGTCACCCTATACAATTATCTGCAGTCACAACCAACCCGTTTCCATAGCCTATTGTAACATATCACACATCACACACACAAGCAATAGCCAGTAACTCACTCTCGCTACATCTCTCATCCAGCATCTCGTACCGATCACTGTCGGTGATGTAATCAGCAATAGTTAGTCATAAATAAACCGTGCGCGCAGACGGTTACTCTGTCCGTCCGTTCCGAGAAACAGTATAATAAAATTAGTCCGAACAGTTTTGTGTTTATCTGTTAAATAAAGTTTTTCTGTTTTACCTGTACGTCGCGAGTGTTCACTAAGGTACCGAAATCCGCAGTCCGTCTCGTGATAGTCCGCTCAGTGTTAAACAGTCTCCTTGTTCAATCACATACGAAGAAAGATTAAAATTAATAGTAAAGCAATTTCTATTACATGCACTTCGAAAATTTGGTTGGACTTCATTTCTACTTCCATCAAATGAAGCATGCTGCATGCTTATCGATATACAAACATTGAATGAGCGTCGTGACACTGCAATGATTTCGTTTGTAAACTATGTAGTATCGCAAAGGATTATCTTAACTGAAATTTTATCAAAATTAACTACCAACTAGAAAGATATTCTCAACCAACCATAGCAAAAAACAAGCAATGCTAAATATGGCCCTTTTACCCGAATGATGGCCTATTATAATTTTCACCGGATTACTATTGACTTCGCAATGTCTCGGAAAAAATAAAAACAACACTTAATGTTATTTTTAATTTAATCTAGTTTAAATTATATTATATGAATCCTAGAGGGTTTGCGCTGTTTAGTGGAATACCTGTAACTAGAAATGAGAAGAAAAATTAGTGTTTTCCATTCGATTCAAACTACCTTTGCTTATCTTGACAGATACGCGTATTTCGTCTACAATCTGCAGACTTCTTCAGTGTCTCGTACTAATAACTCGACTTAGGTATATTATAGTCTACAATGGTGACTGACAAAACTAATAATTTGAAAAAATTAAAAAAAGACGTTGAACACCGAGGTTCTAACGAAGTTCGATGGATGCTTCCTCATGGACGACAAAACGCACGTGAAGAAGGATCAAGGGGATAAAGGGTGTTCCGATCAATATTTGGTCAAACAGTAATGTGTGTCGATCAAAGTTTTTATTATTAAGTAAAATTTCAAGTTCAGTTAATACAGAATACATGAGGAATATTCAGCTTAGCTTCGTTTTTGCTGAATGCGAATGGCCGGGTTTTTCGTTTAACACCTGCTATAAGGTTTTGTACAGTCTTCTTGTGCTCTTTATTCGCCGCAGAATGCCAGTTTGCCTTGAACTGTTTCTCGCCCACAACAGCTTTTTGAGTCTTCTTAAGGTTCCGCTTGACGATGGCCCAAAATTGTTCGATTGGGCGGAGCTCTGGTGTGTTGGGAAAGTTCTTGTCCTATGGCACCACTTGAACGGCAGCATACCAGTCCATGGCCTTTTTTCCGGAATGGCAAGATGCCAAATCCGGCCAAAATAGAACGGAACAATTGTGTCGCTTCAGGAAAGACAATAGACGGTTTTGGCACTCGCTCATATAAATTTCCTGGTTGACGGTTCCTACTTGCAAAACAAATTCTACGCCTTTGCGAGTGGCCTTCCGGCAGGTAACCGAAACATCTGCCATGGCAGACGAAAATATGCGTGTAGACATGTTTTTTTGTTCTTTGTTCGTTTTTTATCAATTCCTCCTCAGTTTTTGCGACAAAATGGTTGGAGTAGATCTTGCGCTTCAGGTCGGCCAGAAATTCTCGATGGGACGCAGCTGGGGGACGTTGGGTGGGTTCGCCGACTTGGGTACCACATCGATATTCAGCCACTCCATCTCCCCCAACGATTGCTTCAAGTAGTGGGCCGACGTCAGATCCGGCCAGAACACCGCGTCTTTTGGTATTTCATGATGTACGACGCAACTTCCGGCAGGCATTTCGTACTATAAATTTCCCCGTTCACGGCCAGCCCTAAGCGAAAGAAAAGCGGCTTTGAAATCCCTTTCTCGCTGATTGTCAGCCACAGATGCACCTTCTTGGGGTACTTGGTGTGTGAAATGAACTTCACCTCGGAGCTCACATCCTTCGTGGGGGAAGTAAAATACGAAGTGCCCTGCCAGTCGTTGCCATCCAAGGTGAGATAGGTCTCGTCGTCCATCACCACGGCCACGTCGCGATTCGCCGGGAAAATCGAGTTGACCATCTTGTTCAGCCGCTGCCGTTGTGCCATTGTCTGCAGCGCCGAAACAAGTGGACGCGACTTCCGCTTCCTGACATGTATGTCCATGTTTGACAGGTTCTTTTTCACTATTTGGCCGTTTGAACCGACCACCCAGCCAAGTGCACGCAGCAATGTAGCCTCTTCAGCATCCTTTGAAGCTTCTTGTCGCTCAGGATCGTCGGCCGTCCAGAACCGGGTTTTCTTTCGATGCTCTGCTTGTTGTCAAATAGAGCCAAGATGTTGTAGATGTCGGAATGGGCGTATCCGGCGTCCACAAAGTGCCTCACGATGTCCGTTTTCGACGAGGCGGGGTGCCGTTCTTTGAACGCGCATACTTCTGAACGGAGTTGATTCACTGTTTTTGCCATCACGGTTAGAGTTCGACTACTAGAGCTGTCAAATTTTGTCTGCTGACTCATGGGTTACTATGATTGATACTGTATGGAGAGTGTCGTCAGTGCGGGTGAAGATAAACCTATGAAAAATAGGCAATTTTTGTCCATTTCTTTAAATGCAATTGTTATTCACATAATTGATAAATTTTGTTCAAAACGCTCAGCATGTCTCTTGAGTGAAGGGGATTTATTACGCACTTTAGGTTTTGATCTTCTCTGGCTGTCCGTATACCTCGTGGACAGCCATGGTATATGGGAAATTGTCCGGATATTGATGCAGCACGGCATCAATTTTCTTTAGTGAAGGTTTTGCTGCCATATTTGTGTCAATCGACATTTTGAAGGTTAGCTAGCATTGAACTAGAATAGACCAACAAGTGGGGCAAAAATCAGTACACAACTATTGACAGGGTTCGTCGCCTACTAATTGATGTCGTTTGTTGTGTACATAATAATTACCAACGTGAGAAGCATGGAAGTGTCTTATTAGTTTCGCGACGTTGTTTGTATTGATTATAGTTCTAGCCAGCACACGTGGTTATGTAATGCGTAAATAAAACCGAATCACAGCGGATTCAAGCCAATCATGGTCAATTTCAAGTAAACAACACACTTAGTACAGAGTGGACTACTTCTGAAAACCTACTTCTCATGCATTGCGTGTTACAAAGAGATAGTCATTCATCTGCTTTCCGACTTTATGTCGCTTCTTCTATACATGCTGAATTTCAATTAGCTTCGTGGTTTACATGCGCTAATTGACGTCATAGGGAACAAGAGAGGACGTGCGCCTGATGGCTGATGGTTGTGATCAAACACTGCGATTAATTTGTATACGTTCCTCGTATCGAAGGAACCCAAATTTCCCACTTTTTTATTTGGAAAGTTTAACCTGTATTGAATATTGGGTTTTTTTCAACAACTTGAATATCCAGTGCGGTGGTTGACCTCGTCATTCAAAGAATTACAAATGATGTCAGCTCCCTTTCTCCCTTTCAGTCCTTCCTGTAACGATCGGTGGCATTCCATTTGAACTGAAGGAAAGTGAAAGCTAATATCGTCTGGAACAGGTTTTTCAATACCGTTACTACGCGCACCATGCGACCATCGATATTCACCTTCATCTATGTTTTAAAAGTTAGATAATATGTGCTCCTTCGGAAGATCATTTCAAGATGATCAAATTTGTAACAAGCCCTTCGTAATCTTCACGATAAGCATGGCACGATTGATGAGATGGGGGAAGCCACAAGAACAACAAAAAACAACCCAGCTGACAACCAACAACCGGTGGTGGGACAAAACTGGTTTGTGTCGCCTAGTGAAGGTCGTTGAAATCTCCGTAAAGCAAAGAGCGACTACAGTCGTAAAACGCTCCAGCGTCCGACTGGTGATTAATAAATCGATATTTATCGATTATGACGAAACAAAAACCACCTCCCATTTCGTGGATTGGCTTGTGCATCGGTCCGCGAGCGTCTAGAATATTTAAATGTTTTGACTATTCTATTGCCTGCTTCGGACAGCTAGCGGCAGATTTGCCATCAGCAAGACATAAATCGACAGTCAGCGGATAATGACGGTACAAAATTATGGAAATGATATGCCCTGGTGTTGCATACAAATTGCGCCTGGACTCGCACCGTGTCGGCGATGAACGACACCAGCAGTACGTGGGTATTCTTACTGGAAGGTTGCATTTCGAAAGATCTAAACGGTGGCGATGGTGTTTAGTTTTCTACTACCTCGATCATCGAAACTTAGATTGGTTTTCACGATCGGTTTTTCGAATGAGTTTTCTAACGGGAACATTTTTTCCACTTACGAAAATCTAAAAGACTAACAAACCTGTGAGTTGTTCTGAACTCCTTCACATCCAAACAAGGAAAAGAATGTCCAATGCTGTCTGGTTTGGTATTTCCAATGAATTTCTGGCCAGTTGCTTACCTACCCACAGGCATGGAGCGAAACAAGAGGATCAAAACAAAACGGTTGAGAAACTTTAGCACGCAAAAACAAAAAAAATGAAATCAAAACAAGACGCAGTGAGGCGACCAGCTCACTCGAGACCTGATGATAACCTGACTGTTGTCTACCAGGCTATGGCATGGATTTTTTTGAGTGATTCAATACAACAGGCAACAACACAACTTGAGTTAAGGCAGTTGAGAAAATCACACAAAGGGAACTTCAACGGGAATAATGCTATTAAGTAACTGAGGCGTACGGTTGGTTATATCTACAAAAATCTAAAAACAACTATCAGCGATTTTTTTTTCCAGTCGATTGGGATTATTTCATCAGTAAACAACAATCGCAGCTGATGGGTAGGTAGCCAGGGAAGGACAGTGGATGCTCGATTAAAGTCTGGAATCAGACAGAAAATCAAATGTAGTGTTGTTATTTTGCTCATAATGATTGCTCTGGTTGCTGGTCTGGTTGTTTAACCGGTTGAAATCAAGGTACCTAAATTCCGTAGTTCACAAGTTGTTGACGTTAAAGATATTTGACAACACGTGGGTAATCAAATTTTCCAATTCAAAAGAGTGAAAAAATGAGGCAAACTAAAGTACTGACAGGAAACTTGTAAACACCGACATGGCATTTATCAAATACTTGTATCTTCTTATTTCAGCGGAATTCTTGGCTAAAGCTAGCTGAAATCAAAACGTCAGAAGTGAAGACATTTTTGGAAATAATTTCTATGTATTCCGGCACGGCCGAAATTTTCACCTTAGCAAGAAAAAGTGTGGTGTTCCTCATTGCCATAAATGCAGTAAGTAAAGTTACTTCTGATGAAATTCAAACCAATAAGCACCAAGAACTCCAACACATCTGGTCTAAAGCTCCTACTGTTGGTGCAACCCCCTTTTTTTCATCTCTGTATTTTCCACCTGAGTATGCCCATATACAATCTTTCGAATTATTTTTCCAAACTTTGAAAACATTTATGTCAACTATGGAACTAGAAATAAAACTGCATATTTATGACGACTTCACTGACCTTGAAAATGAATCACTTTTAGTCCCAGTTGTTGGTAAAAACGAGACATAACAACTTCTATTCGACAATATATCAAACATCGAATCAAGTTAATCATATCAACAGTTGTATTAAGACCTTCGTTTTACCAATTGTATTGAACACTTCTGTGTATATCTGTATGTAAGAAGTGTATCGAAAATAGAGCTAATCACAAACTTTCTTTCAAATTATGTTGAAGACCGATATTTTATTCATACAAAAATTGATCCTTTATTGTACGAGGTTAAACTTGAACATAATGAAGACCGGATGAAATTTAAGTTATTCCTTCACGAATTTCCGAACTTTGGATCGAATGCTCTTCATCAAGTTCCGGACAAGTATTGCATCGCATTTTTTGGACGCTTGAGTCCAAATTTTTTTGAACTTCTGCATGTTCGCAGCTGCCTTAACAGTCTTCTTGAAGACCCTCTTCACGATTGCACAGTAACGTTCGATGGGTCGAAGCTGAGGGCAATTTGGTGGATTGATATTTTTCTCAACGAAATCTGTACTCTTTTCCGCAAGCCAATTGAGAGTGGTTTTGGCATAGTGAGCCGACGCTAAATCCGACCAAGCCAGTGGAGGTGTACTATGCTTCTTATATAAAGGCAACAATCTTTTCTGGAGACACTCAGATCGATAGATTTCCGCATTTATAGTTCCGGTAGTGTAAAAAATGGTTGACTTCAAACCACAGGAACATATTGCTTGCCATACCAGTACCTTTCGACCGAATTTCTCCACTAGAATCGGCCTGTCCGCATCGTCACATCCTTCCCAACGACGGCAGTAAAGTATTGTGGACCTGGAAGCGGTTTTTGAGTCCTCCTTTACATAGGTCTCATCGTCCATCAAAACGCATGCATCCGGACGCTGCAAAAGACGCGAATACAATTTCCGGCCCTTGTTGCTGCTCGCTTCTTCTGTTCTGCACTTTGTTTCGAGATTTTCTGCTTCTTGTAGGTCTTCAGGTGGTTTCGCCTGTCTGATACGCTGGATCATTCCGACACTCGTTCCTGCTTTTTGTGGCCAATCACGTATTGACATTGATTTGTTCTTAATGATTAGAAATACCACTTTCTGCTCCAGTTTCTGCCTCTTCCTGGTAGCTCATCCAAAGAATAGTGTTCCCCAAACTTATTAATGATGGTTTTAACACTCGCAAGATGAATTCCGAACCGGTTCGCCAATTTTCGTATAGTAATACCCTTCTCACTTAGCCATGTATCCAGAACCTTAATTTTCACTTCCTTTTCAATACGCGACATTTTGAAAACGCAAAATTTGAACCGCACAAACAAGTAAACAAAAGAAAGCTGACAGTCAAACGCACAGCATGTAGTGTTCAGAGCATAAAAAACCATCACAAATACATACGTACAACGCAAATGTATGTGGATAGCTTAAATTCGATACACTCCTTAATTTAAGATACAGTTCATGGAAAAGCCATAAAATCGTAGAACCATCGTGTGTCCTCAGAAGAGGAAGTATACGCTTTTGGAGGCTTTCCTTTAGGTTCACCTGCCCATTGGCCGTTCCAGTTGTCATGAATGGGATGCTCCGCTTTCGACACGAGCAAATTGCTTGCCAAATCATTTTTTTTTTTGACAAACTTTCATATCTTCTGTTTTCTAACGACCGCAGGGACATCCAATTTATGATGAAAAGTGAAAAACTGGAGCCCAGGAAGCTGCCGGAAGTATGCTTTTACATACGTCTCATCATCCATAGGGAGGCAATGTGGTTTCGTCAACATCTGCACGCAAAATAAAAAAGCAAGATTGTAATGCAAATTCGCATGATTTTGTTTCATTTCTCGTAATGGATCGTAGCTTGGAGAAAAATGCAACATTGGTCGTGGGCAAATAAGCAACACATCAATTCGCTTTGAAAAATTCAATGTGTGAGTGAGGTTGTGCAGTTTATTAGTGTTGAGTATAAGATTCAAATCCGGAAGTTTAATGGCGCACAAAAAAAGGTTAACGATACACAACCGAGATTCGATCCAAGGCCGCCTGCGTCATGGCTCTAGATTATTGCTACTCAGTCACTTTTACAAGTTGAAATGAATGGAATAAAAGCCGAACAGATGCTTCGATTGCCGAGACTCGGCGATACAGCAATGGAGCAGATGTCCCTCACACACACTTGCATGATTTCGTTTATTTCACAAAGAAGGGAAATTTTGAAGAGAGGGAGTTCGGAGTGTGATGACGATTAAAAATAAAAATAGAACACTTGGCAGCGGAATATCAGCAGTGGCCAATAGCGTTGCGGCCTTCTGTGGTGTTGTCTCACCCATATTTAAAAGTTGTGACTGATGAACAAAGACCCAACGGTTTCTTCGACTGTCGAGGCACTAAGCACTCAACGATACATTTGTTTCGAGGACTCGTGTGCTGTCAACCGCTTGCACATGCTTGCATAGCTTCGTTTATACCATAAAACGCTTTGTGAGTTATGATATGCAAAAAGGCCTTTACTGAATCATGCGGATTTATCAGGATATGATTGCAAAATTTTAATTGCATTTTTTGGTCACCTTTTAACCTTTGGGTGTAGCAAGCTGTTGCTATGCTAGGCAGCCATCGGTTATGCAGTCGTCTGCTAGGCAGTTGGTTGACCAAGCCAGTGGTGAGTTTGTAGCCAGCCGGTTGCCGTAACCACGAGCAAAATAAGTTTGATCTAGTTGACCTCCATTTTTCGGTAAGGCGGATGAGTGGTATTAACGGTATAAGCCAGCTATCATCATCATTGCTAATGTGTGCAGAAAATGTATTTAATAGCCACAATTCCCAAGTAACATTGCCAAAACCATCCAGCTTTATTAAGTTTTATTAAAGTTTTATAAACGCCACTGGAAATCAATTGGGTTTTATTATGGTACCAGGAGGTGCCAATAGGATTTATATCTTAGTCAGGTTCATGAGAACCTACACAGCTTCTTTGGAACGATCTTGAAACCTTGTCTTCAAAAATTCCTTTTACTCCTATCCAAGGTTTTATTTTGACTTTACGAACACGTAAAATGCTGTTTTGAAATGCCGTTTTAGGACTCATTCATGTTATCTTATTATGGTCAGTTGAAAAAGCATTTTAGAACCATTTTGCTTCCAGTAACTGCACCAAACGGCAATTAAGCATTGAGGAAAGTCACCAAATGACCAAATAGTTTTATAGTAGCCATTGCTAAGATAAATTGGCTTTTTTGGCTTAACTGTGATTTCTTGCAATCGCCATATTGAAATATAAGAAATCATTGAAATTTGGAAAAATAAATACACCAAATATTAAAGGTAATGCAAATGAACTGTAGATCGGAGACCAATTTTGGCATTCTTTTGGATAACCTAATTCAATTCCATCAAATTTTCAGGAAATTCATGATTAATTTATCGGATCTATTTGTTTTAATTTTCTTTATGTTGTTGTTAACTCGCATAATTTCCGAGGCGCATTAATTTTCAGCTTCTATCATGCCAATATTCACCATAAAATTAAATGCGCATATGATTTGGAGCATGACACGCTATATAAAACTTAATTTGTTTTGGATATTTTGCTATCGAAAAAATCTTCCCGCAAGACTAGAACTTTTTTTTCAGATATTATTTACTGCTAGATGAATCAGAAGAGCAAAGAACCGAACAAAGCAGAACAACAAAAACCAACCACGATATCACAGTGAAGTTTGACAGCTGTGGCCATTTGGCCCTATGCTGGTTTTGATGGCAGCCTATAGGTTCTATGTAGGTTCTCAAGTAGTCATAACTTCTTTCACTAGAACATTTTCAAAATCTTTATGGTCTGACACAGGTTTTATTAGTTTGTGTTCACAACCGTCTATAGAGTGGGCCACTTTGTACACATTTCGGCTTTAAAGATGCATAGAGAAGGTTTTGGTGGACAAAAAAGTTTTGAATGTAGTTTTATCAACAAAGCCGAAAGACGCGCTATACGGCTGGAATAGAACTTAAATTGTTACTTGGGATTAGCATTGCTAGTTACCAGTTATCAGCAGATAAATGATTTCAATTATCTGTTTACAATTGTTGCGAATGTGACGCTAGTATAGCTGGCTTTTTATCTCACAATATTCCCAAGCAACACAACTTGTATTAAACAAGTTGAAAGTACTGTTAAATGACAAAAACATGTTATTAACTTAGGTGTATAATTTTTTCGTTCATACTGCAAATGACGCAAAAAGCGCAAAAAGTGAAGCCTTATAAAACATAAAATGGAAAAAAATATCCTCATACAAAAATATAACAACGCCAAGAATGAATTTTGAACACTAGTCCTTGGCGTGATAGGTTTGTAGCTTCTTTTTTAAGCCTACTTCGATTATTGAAAAATTTACTCTGAATAATTAGAAATGAGAAGAAAAATTGGTATTTTCCATTTAATTCCAACTACCTTTGCTTATCTGTGCGTGAAGTTGCGCCATGGGTCAGAATCGACCCCAATATTTTAGAAAGGCCAACATCTTGTGTACAATTTCAAACAGGAGTCGGAAACTAAAATGGTCTCTATATTATTCCGAAGCATTCAAATCCATGCATCTGCGAGATCTACGGTTAAATAACATAAGAAAATATAAATGGAACTGTGTAGACCGTTGAAATACTGATACTCTCAACCTCGGAAGCCAAAATTACCCCAAATTATCCTACTGTCAACAAAAAATTACCCTTTACCCGCATTCCAACTTACGATACTCACAATTGCCCCACTGGAGTTTTCTTACGGAACTTTCAACTCTAAACTTTCGCCTTAGGGCATCTTCAACGGCGGTCCAAATCGTTGTTTAGATTTATTTTTTTAGACCAAACGCAAAAACATCGCTGCACCGGTCTTGTAAATTTTCTTTTATACTGAATTTATTTTGCATCATTTTAAATCTGTTATATGTTTTGATCTATTCTTGCAGAAATTTGGAACAAGAAAAATACCGTTCCAAAACAGTACTCACTACTTAATCATACCAATTATCAGTCTGTTAGTTATTTAAAGCTGTTGCATTTTCCGGAAAACGCTCACTAGTTCGAAATGCGGAGGCTCCCAGAATTGTGACTGTTGTGGATTTTTGGACTCATTTGGTTGCAAGTTCCGATTCAGAGTAGTTTGTTGATTACTCGGAAACGAACAGAATTGAATTGAACAATCGGTAAACACTCGCAAACAGCTCATACAGATACATTTTAGGAATGCCTATTATATAGAAATTTTCGACTGGTTAACTGGGGATCAGAATTTTCAGGCTTATCTTCTAGGGTAGAGGATACATTTTACTGTGGCAGTTTTGATAAATTTTCTTATATTTTTCAGTTGCATATGCAACAGTTTGCAGACAATCAAATGCACTTCTTGGCAGTTACGTGAATTGGTCAGAACTTATACGAGTTTCAAGACTCTTGAAAAACTATTTTCTGAATTACTATGAACTTCGGAATATCAATCAAAATGGGGTAGAAATATAAATGAACTTGAAAGAAGTTGATTAAGCTTTACGGAAATTGAATAAACTTATTGGAAGTTTCAACATAATCATGAAGTTTGAGTTAATCTTTTTAAGTGTTATTTGGAGATCCAGTTAGTATATTTTTCATGATAAAAGCAGAATATCACAAATATTTTAATAATTTACGAGAAGTTGGAAAAAAAAGTGAAAAGCTGGTCGTTTCACAAAAGTTCCAATAAGTTGGTGGAATTTCTGAGAAATAAATTGCACTTCAAGGTGGTGTTAAACCTTACCAGAACTTTTTGTACATTAAAAATTGTGATACGGTGAAAATTCCGTGATATTGATTAAACATTAAAAAGTTGAATCCGTTTAGTGGAAATTTAGTGGAATACTTGTAACTTTAAATTAGAAGAAAAATTAGTAATCTCATTTAATTCCAACTACCTTTGCTTATCTTCGACAGATATGCGTATTCGTTTACAATGTGCAGACTTCTTCAGTGTCTCGTACTAATAACTCGACTGTCGACCCAGTCGAGTTATTAGTACGAGCCACTGAAAGTCTGCACATTGTAGACGAAACTACGCGTATCTGCCGAGAGATAAGCAAAGGTGGATTGGAATTAAATGGAGATTACTAATTTTTCTTCTAATTAAAGTTAAAAAATTGTTGATTTTTTGGCTCCGTACCATATAATTTTCGAGTAGTAAGAAGTTTAAGTTCTTGTTGAAATGTAAGTACCTTAAGCTTCTGGGGTGTTTCCTGAACTATCCGAACGTATTTCACGTTTCTGGAAAGATCTCTGAACCTCTAAAAAGCTCTCTAAACTTATGAAAAAATCCTTAGAATTTTCTCATTTTCTAAGAAGTACCCTTAGCATTTGGGAAGTTCCTTGAGCTTTTGGGCAGTTCTCTGAATTTCTGGGAATTTCTCTAAACATCTGAGATGTTTGCAGAGCATGTGGGATGTTCCCTGACCTTGCGTAACTTTCCTGATATTTTTGGACGTTTCCTGACGTTCAGGGAAGTTTTCAAGCTGAACTTCTAGGAACTCCTACAAGTTCCCTGAACTTCTGAGAAGTTGCTTATACTTCTGAAAAGTTTCATGAACTTTTAAGGAATTCTTTGAACTTCTAGGAAGACTCGTGAACTTTCGTCAAGAACGTCAACAATTTCTCTAATTTTCTGGAAAGTTCCCTAAGCTTTGTGAAGTTCTCTGAGCTTTGTTAAGTTCCATGAAACTCTGGGAAGTTCCCTGAATATCTTTGGTAGTTCTATGAAATTCTGAGAAATATTCAAAAAAATTGATGAGTTTTCTGTACTTCTGTGAAGCTCCCTGAATTAATGGATGGTAGTCTGAACTTATGAGAAGAAAATAAACTTTTCGGAAGTTCCCTGAATTTCATGTGAAGCTCCCTGAATTTATGGAAGGCAACCAGAATATCAGGGAAGTTGCCTAAATTTTTGGGTAGTTCAGAACTTCCTGTAAATTTCTGGGATGTTCCCTAAACATCAGGGAGAATAACAAAACTTCTGGGAAATACCTGAATTTCTAAGTATCCTGAACTTCTGATAAGTTTTTTGAGTTTCTGGGAAGTTCAATGAATTTATGCGTTTTTTTTTCGAACTTTTGGGAAGTATTTTTGTACAATATGTTCTTAACCTCTTTCGGTGTTGTGGAACGCAAATACTGCGGGCCATAAGTCTTTAGGTTAGTTTTGCAAAAATTCCACAGGGTCAGCATGTTGGTTGACTCCCCATTCCTCACATTTTTGTCGAGAAAACTAGCTGAGGAACCGTACGCCAACGTTCGTATTTTTGTAACGGACTCAGATCGACTTTTCCAGCTGCATCACAACTTAGCTGCAAAAAGTCATTAAATGATTCTAGTTGTCGTATGACGTCCAGGAACACCTGCCTCGGAATGCGGAAAGGTTCTCTTCATAGGTTGGCATGTCGAACTACTTCATCCTGAAACAGCGTCTGATGACCGAAACGGAAATCACGGTCGACGTAGGGGCATCTTCCAGGACGTGGCCTTCTCTGTTTCGATTCTTGTTTTACTGCTGCCAAATTACAAATCAGCATTATCTAATATCGTTTAAATTAAATGCATGCATTCACACACTCACGTTCAGCCAAACGAAAGAACAAGTATTCCTTGTCGTCAGCTAACAACGCACTACTGGCATTAAAAATCATTTGGTCTAACCAATCAATGGCAAAAATTTGGCGAAAAATCTGCAATCTCTGAAAGAAATACTTCTGAACTTTTATGATTTATAATTGACAGTATGACGGGTGTTGGCGGGTTCAACAATAAGATAAACACCGGTGAGGGGAACCCAAAGTTGGTCTATTTAAGCTGGTTCTATTCAAGTTTTGCTGATGCAAATCAAGTATAAAGTTGTTCCAAAAATAGACCACCGCTGAAGATGCCCTTACACTCTATCATAATAATGTTTATCTTAAGCTCGTATTTTGACAACAATACGTAAACATTTTCTAAACTTTGACAGTGAAAATACTTCTTGAACACCAAGCTGAGAACCAGCAAAAGCTCGCCTCAGAATTGCAAAATCCTAGCAGAAAAAGTGTCTCTTGATTTCAACTATTTGTGTTTACAATTTATCTCGAGAATGCTGCTTGTCATTGAGCTAAATTCATAGCATGTGATCTGAGCACACTACAGAACCTTCTGGTTAAAATTAGAGTGGTATTCTTTGGTTCACAGTTTGTAAATGCTTACTAGACTGATGCATTTTTTTTTATATTTTTGCTGCACTGAACATAAACAATTTTAAAATGGGATCCTGAATTTGAATCCTGAAATTTAAACTAATGTGATTAAGAACTGAGAACGGAAAAACCGTTTGAAGTCTACATTGAAAATATTCCCTTATTATCAACTAACCTTTTTCCAAACCATTCTGATGAAAATTTCTATTGGATATTTTTTCATCTACAGCTTAGTCTCAGACCGTCTCTCACATAGTTGAATTTTCAGTAATTTCACAGATTGATAGTCTTCTGCGCCGCAATCAAGTAGTTGGTAGGTCAGCCACATTGTATTGTGCAGTGTGACATGGTAGATATAGTTTCATGATGTGCCAGTTAGTATCACACTCTATGTATTCAAATTTTGGTAGGCTTATAAGGACCTAGCTTTAAACTGTTCAAGGCCTTTGAAGCAAGATTTTTGAGGTTTGCATCAGTCTTCTGCAAAGTCAATTAGCGAAACTCAGGTCATCGTGACATTTTGATTTTTGAATACACACGCATGACCTATTATGGTTGAATAATGGTCTGTCATAATTATTTGAGGTTTTGTCAAAAAAAAGAATCGTTAGTATATATATTGTGTACCGTGAAAAAATCGACTGAAGTTGAAGAAAATCTCGAAACAATACCAGATTGATTAGAAAATCAGTTAGAACCGCATAAAGACCAGGTCAGGACATTCAGAACGTACCGGTCTAGTGCAATCCAAACACAGAACAATTTTCTAGAAGAAGTTCAATGATACGATCGTTAGCGGGCAACGTTCGCACCTATCATCGTTCGGCAAAGCGATATCGTTTCGATAGCCGCCAAAGTAAAAGTCAAATATCAACCAACTAACCAACCAACCAAGCAACCCGGTTCGATTCGAAACGAAAACCTCAGCAACGAAGAAAACAACCCGAAGTGGCGCGCGATCGCTTCAGTCCCAAGACAACTGCCAGCGAGTGAGCACTTGCTTCTTCTACGCCTTTCGGTCGCCAGTTTGCGCGCGCGCGAGCTGTTTACATCGAGTCTGATACTTATCCACGCGGTCCGTACGAGGTAGAGGTTGGCCAATTCGTTCCAAAAGCAAGTGTCCATCCATCGAACCGCGCGATTGTACACTTTTTTTTTTCGATTGCGGCACTTACGCTCGCGCACCTACTGAGAATTGTGGTGTAGACAGAAAACAACAATCGTCGATGAAGATGCGATTGGGCTACGTGATGCATAATGGGCTAAGAGTGTGTGCAAGAGTGAATGTGCTTCTGTTGGCGTAGTTTGCTGACATGTGATATTTACACTTACCCTTTCCCCAAAGGTTGTCAAAATTTAACGATCCTTGTTATGACCCCCTGTTTTTGGTACGATTAAGCCGTTTAAGCCCCACGCACAGTAGTGATACCAAAATCTAGTCGCATACTGACGGAAAACGAACGTTCACATTGCACCATAGAGACTGTCATGTGTTAAGTGATTGTGCCAAAGAGGTGCCAAACGACGGACTCGGTTCAAGGAAGTGAAAGAAATCCAATTATATCTACCAGGAAGTTGTGCGAGAAAAAGTGTGCAAATCGTGAGCTAATTTCGAGCGGGAATTTTTCTCCCTTTCCCGGGAAGAAGAAGCTCGTGATCTGTCAATCTGGCGATTTATCCCTCCCTCAATGTCCCGATAATCAAATCTATGTTTTCTATTACCTCACACCGCGTCTAGATTGTGATTGTATCGACGAGCAGCCAGTGAATGTTGTGAAGCCACGCTGCAGGCAGTGCAGTTCGAACGTACATATAGACATTTATGGGCCGCTTCGAAAGTTGCCCATAAGTGACAACATATTTTGCTCTTTCCTCCTCCCCACCCACCCAAACGTTCCTATACTGTAGGCCCATCAGCGCAATCATCTCCATAAGGAAGACGTTTCCCAGCAGGTATTGCAGCAGCCAGAAGCAGCATAGAAGAAAGAAGGAGAGTGTATTTGCTTTTTCACGTTGGGCGAAAATTGGCTCGCCAGACGACTACGGGGGCAGCGAGAGAACGCCAGCTTTGATGCATATTATTGCAAACGTAAGTCACTTAGCTTAGCTCATGTGTGTTTTTCCTTTCGATTTTGTTTACCGGCTGAAGGGGGCTGTTGGTTCGTTGTTCATTCGAGTGTGAATTCATATTGCTTGTCACGAGTTTGTACCGTTTTTTTTTTCAACCATGATTTGCTTTCAAATCATGTAAGAGAGCATGTGGGGGAGCAGCTGGGGTGGTTCTCCGAAGAGTTTTAGAATTTCAATCTTATCATTCAGCCTGTGGTAAAATACATGGGGTACCCCCTAATTTTTCCGGTTATTCCAAAAACCAAGAAGTGACAATATTGGGTTATTACTTTATAGAAGATTGCTTATGCTTGATATCAATATTTCTCGAGTACTTTTTCAAACAGACGTAACTGATTTTAAACAAAGAGGGGAAGAAAGATTCAAACGTTAAATTCTGGAAATTCTTAACACTTTCATGCAAACAAGATCCACTAACACAAGGAATAAGATTTCCCTAACATGATGGTGATGCTATTTTTCGAGTGGGTGCTGAGTGTTTTGAAAAATTTACGTTTGATTCTTGCTTCCCCTTTTTGTTTACAAAATAAGATACGTCTGTTTGAAAAAGTACTCGCGATTTGTCATTTATCTTTATTTCCGCTTGTCATTTGACAATTGTTATTTATCTTTATATCCGCTTAAATCGTTGGTTCCTTGAATGATTACGAGCAACTGAACAACATTTTTCATTTGTGATTTAGTATCTATAACACAGTCGATTATAGAAGATGCAACCCCTACCCTTTGTGCTTCTACACCGAAACACAGTCAGGATGGATCATTTCTTGACATTTATTTCATAAAGTTCTATCTGCGTTAATCCAATTGACTTACCCTTTACTAATCTACGGAAAAACAAACAGGTTTGTCTCCATGTCTGCCTTTCAGTTTGAAGATAAAATTTGTCATCTAACATCCAGATTGTTTTATAAATAATAACAAAAATATTCATTCCGTTTCTATACATTTACTAGGCATAAATAGTGCCTCCTAATCTTTTAATTTGTTGCATTTTATTGAAATTTTTCTCTTTTGGTTCCTATTAAATTAAACTATAGTACATCGATTGTTCAATTTCAGGAACTCGTCGAAAAAATAGTCTAATAGTTAGAACTCAGATGTATGTGTTTCTGATTTGTCAGAATATTTCTATGATTGTGAAAAGCGCATTGATTTGATTCAATTTCAATAGACAACAATGTTGACTTCGGGCCACATGCTTTAAAAAATTTATAAATGTTAAGCCTTGTCTTAAAAAGTATATTAGCCCCTTCGGGCATGATCCAAAAAATAGAATGGCTGTATAAAATCACAGACTGAATAAAAGTGTACACAGTCGTCGGCAAATTTGTCTTCTATCTGGGATCATACCAAAAAAACAGTATGATTTTAAGGCCCTAGAGCATCCTCAATATGAAAAAGTTTAGGAAGTAAAAATAAATGTCTTATTAATACTATAAAGTGTTGTTTCAGAATATGGAACATACGCGTAAGTATGATTCAATTTTTGCTGATAAACGTTAAATATTTTTGTATCTTTCTGGGATGTTCTAGGTTATCCAAACTGCACTTGAATTCAGAACTTAAGATCTACAGTTTCAACAGTAGCTTTTAGGGCTGTTTAAGAGTAAGATATGTATTCAAACATTAAATTGAAAACCCTTTAGAAAGGTCAACAGTCATTATTTGATAGTTTTGAGATGTTCTAGTTCATCAAAATTGTTATTGAGTTCAGAACTTAAGATCTACAGTAGTAACTATAGTTGTTTGGGCTACACAAAGTAACGCGATGTATTCATCCATATTCAGTGAATATTTTAGAACGTAAACCAACATTACGAGGTCAACTGGGATGATTTGAGTCAACCAAACTGTCCTTGAGTTCAGAACATAAGATCTACAATCGTAGCAGTAGCATTTTGGGCTATATAAGGTGATAATATGTCTTCAAACATATTCAATGAATCTTTCAGCAGTTCAGCAGTCAACATTTTGTAACTTTCTGATCCTCTAGGTCATTCAAACTGTCCTGGCGTTCAGAACGTAACATTTATAGTTGTAACAGTAATGTTTAGGCTGTATAATAACGCTTGGAATATATTTGGCCTAAAAGGGTTAATTTAAAGAACATTGTACAATCTGAATGGCTTACATTTAGTTGCGTAGTCCTACGTCATTATGTCGAACAACCCAATGGGGTTGTACTTTGTAGTTTTTTTCAATTGTCTTATCATTATTTTGTAAGTCAGTGTTACGTTCGCGAGTTTAATACGGTGTTTCGTAATTTCTTCAGTCTCTTACAGTTCAGTCCGTGGAGTGTGTCATTTGTGTGCTATGAGAGTCTTCCGAAGCAGTTTTCTCGAGCTTATATTAAGAAGTTACATATTGTATTATGAAATTTGTCAGAAGCAGATAACTTCCCATCTATATGAGAGGCTCTAGGAGTGGACAGTAATTTATTGCTAGAACGGATATATATGAAGAGAAAGTATTAATAGTTCCGTAAAGCGTAACGGAACTGATCGGAAGTATACTGATCGGGCATATAATCTTTTACAAAGCTACCCAATGAAAGGGGAAGGTATCCTCCTGTATCTTTCAGTTTCAAGGCCTATCAATACTATCAATACTTTCTCTTCATTTCTATCCGTTCAAGCAATAAATTACTGTCCACTCCCAGACCCTCTCATGAAGATGGGGAAATTATTTGCTTCTGACAAAATTCATCATAGATCGTTACTCCGCGTATTGGGAGAATGCAAAAAACAACAATCAAAAAGTTATTTAATTGTTACTCGTTACTTTAGAATGATATATCTAAACTGCAAGGGTCATGTCGTCCATAGAGATGCTGTGGGCACTGCCTCAAAAGGTGTTACATTTTCAAATCTGCTTTCCCTTTCTCTCATGTCCATGTCCACTGTTTTGTATGGTGTCATTTAGCCTTTTTGTTTTTTTTTTTTTGGTTGTTTAGTTTGTCTGTGTATTTTCTTCAGCCTTTTGTAGTTAAGGTCGTCATTAAAGTGCTGCGAATTTGTGTCGCCAATCTAACATCCACCGGCCGGATATTTACATCCCCGTATGTTAATATTACCGTTTTCATGCGGATTACGGTGAAGATGACACACTTCCAGGTTTAAAAATAATCAAACCTGGCGCGTATATATTGTATATAAATGTTGTAACTTGTTAAGTCTCCCCATATTCCGCTGGTCCGCTATAAGACTCACTCTTCTGGAATTGAGTTGTACCCTTTGCTATAGACTCGTCTCTTTTGTTTGTTGAATTTTCTCCCCTTGTTAGGAGTGTCTTTTTTTTTGGTATTCTCTTTTGTTTCTTCTCGTTTTCGTTATATTATCCTTTTGTTGAGCTTGAAGTGAAGTATTATCGTTTCGGTGTTTCTTTTTTTGAAAACCTTATTTAAGTAGCGCATATCACTCACAAGGTATCATAAGGCACCACTCGCGGCCACGGGATACTCGAGTAAAGTAATAAAGATAGCAACTCGAAAACTTATTTTGATATCAACATCAAATCAAAATCAAAATTTGATTTCACTTCACAACTGTAAAATTCTATATCACATTTAGTTTTCTTCTTGCTGTAATCTTGCGTTCACTTTTCTTTGACAAATGTCGCTTTGTTTTTATTGTCTTGACAGATTATCAAGTAGAATACTCATTTTGCTATCAACAGGAAAAAAATGTACAGCATATTGACTTTTCAATTTGCTCTCACTGATAGCGGGATCAGGCTAAATTTGATGTCACCGGAATAAATTTTTGCAATCAATTTTGATCTTTTAACTGTTAAAACGACCAAAACGACAGCTTCCTGAGTAATCATTATCGGCAATTTCACAACATCATGTTGAGTTTTCAATTTAAGCTTAAACTCTTCTCGGGTAGAGAGGAGAACAGGAGAGGGGAGAGAAGCATTGGTAACATGCTATGCGCATGTGAGATTTCCATGGTGATATTCTCACAACAGCCTCACAACAGTTTAAAGTGGTTCGACGGATGCATATGAGAGATCATTCCCGATGAGTTTCGACTCGTTTAATTCCATTCCATAACGTTTAGTTATAAAACACAAGAAACATTTTACTACGTGTTACAATATATGAGGAATACCAGGCCAATGTTCCCTTATCGCAACTTCAAGTGATCGTTATAAACTGTTCATTTGGTTCAGGCACTTTGAACGTTGATGTGGCAGCCTATTCACACATAAAATCTGCCGCGACCAAGCCGGCAGAACACGCCCATACCCCTTTCCGAACCGAAGGGCACGGTGCTCTTCTTTCATGTGACAATTCTGCTTGGAAAACGGATAGAATCAAGTGCAATCTACTCAAACACCTCCCGAATGTCACAAAAAGATGCTTATTGAACTTTCTGCACTTTAATCATTATTTCGATTTTTTTCATTGTCACCGACAGTTGGTATTAAAAGAGAATCATTTACGTCATCTAACATACAATTTTCTGTTCGTTGATGAAAGACCCCTTATATATGAACATTTTCATCAAGCTCAAAATTTGCAATTATTCTATCAGCAAGATTAAAAACAATTCAAATGAATTTAATTTTGCATATTCTGGAGGGAAATGAGCTACTGCAAAAATATGAATGTGATCATCGAAGCTAAACATAATCCAAACATGGTCAAACTCCTTGCACTTGCGAGAAGAAATTTGTTCAGAATCATAGTCACCACCTACAGCTATTAAAACACCGCCACCACATTTTTTGTTGGATAATAGTTTATCACGATCATTCCTAAATACATTGAAGTGATCTGCAGAAACTTCTTCGTTATTTATGCTCGCATCCCAGCTTGTTTCAGTTTTTAAAATTACATGACACATAAAATATTACACGTTACACACATTACATACAATTACACGCCTCTACTTGTTTGCAAATTTCATTCTCCTTCAAAGCACTTTTCATCGTATTAAAATTTTGGCACTAAATTTCTACCTCCTGGCTTTTATCACCACTGTTAATACTTATTATCTCACCTTCCTGATATTGAGAGTCGTCAAAACCGGAAAATCATCATTGTCATCTACTTCCTCTAAAAAGTTCGTCAATTTCTTAGAAAAGACATGTGCCTACAAGTACACATCTCGCAGAGATTCAATTAGCCTTCACTCAGAAGAAGCTAATGGACTCCGTGTTTTTTGACTCAGTATGTGTTAACATACTGTTAGAAAAGCCCCAGGAGTATAATCTTTCTCCAATTTTGAATATATTTGTTTTGTTCCATTTACTGTCCGAGCAACAAATCAGGTTTTTGTCTCGTGAAAAATAGTTGATCCCAAGTAACAATTTTACCAATTTTCATTTGTTGATAAAACTACATTAAAAACTGTTTTATCCACCAACACCTCCTCTATGCATCTTAAAAACCTAAATGTATACAAAAAGGCCCACTCTATAGACGGTTCTAAAAACTAATTAATAAAACCTTTACAAGACCATAAAGATTTTGAAAATGGTTATGACCACTTGAGAACCTTCATAAAACCAAATTACTGATCTGAGTAATTATAAAATTTGATGTGGATAGCCTGCTTCCTGAAGAAAACTGCCTGTATAAAATCACACACTGAACAAGAACGAACTAAAAAATAAAAAAAATATGTGATATTCAACCCAGAAGATCCTAAACATGAAGAAAATTGGAACATAGGATCTACATTTATAACTATAGCTTTTTCGATTAAGCAAGGTTACCATATATATTCAACCATGTTTGTTTAGTCTTCTGGAAGATCAACAGTTATTATGAGATAAACTGAGATGTTCTAGGTCGTCCAAACTGTCCTGATGTGCAAAACTTTTGATCTACAGGTGTAGCTGTAGCTTTTTTGGCTATACAAAGTTATGATAAATTTTCAACCGTGTCAGGCAGACATTATGAGATGATCTGGAGTGTTCTATATCAGCTATACATTTCTGGACAGGTTTTGCGCTCAAGAATAGTTTGGATAACATTGAATATTTCAGACTGTCTCAAATTGTCAGTTCACCTACCAGAATAATCGATAAACACGGTTGAATACATGTCGTAACTCTGAGTAGCCGAAAAAAATTACCACAACTTTTTAGACTGATTTAATACTCTCACAGTCACCAATTCTTCACGCTTTGATCTATGCTTTGATCACGCTTTGAATCTTCTTCCCCCACTTTCACGCATTGTAGCTCTCCGAATGCGAGTTCTTGGTGTGCCACAACAGTTGGTTAACAAAAATGTTTTCGGACTGGATTGTTACAACTCAGACCCCCGTTCTCGGAACGAAGTACGTCTCGGACGTTTTCAAACACATTTTCTTCGTCCTCTTTCATAAATCCATTTGTTCAAAACAACACAACGCAAAAAAATGCACAGAGAAAATTAACACAAAATCATACTAAAATTTGATATTACTGATCGCTCGAATATAAACAGTACAGCATGATTCGGGATTGCAGAAACTTTGATGAAATGAATGCAATAAGTAGGGGAATGTGGCTTGAAACGGACATGGTTGAAAAGATGAACAATAATTCTAGAGTACTTTTTCAAACAGACGTATCTGTTTTTGTAAACAAAGAGGGTAAGTAAGATTCAAACGTAAATTTCTCAAGAAGCTCATCATGCTCACGAAAAGCAGCATCACCATCATTTTAGGGAAGTCTTATTAAACGGACTACACAATTTGGTGGATCGAAAACGAATGAATTTATTCCCAACCGGAGTTGAGTTGAAGCCTAACAGCAGATTTGTGTATGTGTCAACAGTGCACAAAAACTGTATCTAATTTATCTCTAACTCCTTTCAGAGATGGATTCTGTAGCTGATGTTATTGCTGTTACACAACAGTCAGTATTTATCTTCCATCTTTATCAACTATCCCCTTTCCCATTACAAAAGTTTTGATGGGTCGAAAGTAACAAATTGAAATTTTATTTTATTGACGTATTAGGGGGCGAGGCGCCAGGTCACCAGTTTGAGTACAAGAACTCAAACCTTACATAATACATCAGGGGATAGTTGAATGGGCTACGCAACGTTTCTTCCCATGGGGGATTTGAATTTTGCGGGATACACTAGAAGTGTACAATGATATTGCATCACTACCCACAGGATTGAGGAGGGGGGATAATTGTTGGTATCTAAGGCTGTAGGGAGAAGAGTATACATCAGCCATTTGCAAATATAATCTATTACCTTGTGATAAGTTGTCAACGATATCTTCCAAAATACCTGTTTTGCTTAATATTAATATAATTCATAGCTTGCCCTCTCGTTTTAAGAAAAGATGTTGCTTCTTGTTTCGCGAGTTTGTCTTGAAATTTGTTTTGAGTTCTTCAGCTTCTTTTTAATGACAAGGTAAATCGTCTATTGTCGATGCGCACCTTAAAAGCTTTTGATATGTTGAGAGGGATAAAACATTTATTACTTATCTTAATTTTTAATTTGCGTTTGTTCACTAGTTCACTCGTTCCGGGGAATGTTTCGTTAGTACCAGACAGGATTTTTCATTCAGTTTCGGGGGCTTTGTCTTGAAATAATTGAATTTTGTTTTGATTTCTTCAACAGGACTTCCTCTTGATGACGTAATATATCGTCAATTTCCGATGCGCACTGTAAGAGCTCCGTTTTTCTTCAAAACTAAGAATTAAGTAAGCAAAATCGCCTCTTGGTAGAAAGCTTTGATACAAGCATAGCATCTTGGGTTACCATTCCCATTTTCATCTCATCTTTTAGCAATTCGCGCAACTGGAAAACGAAAGATCGACGCGTCACCATCGGATTTCTAACTTTTTATTTGAATTTAATGTTATTTATTTTTGGAAGTTGAAAGTAACTTTGAATAGAAGTAACTTGCAAAGGAATAAATTGATCCATCAATCGAACTCCTATAATTCCGAATATTATGAATAATGGATCATGAGATGAAGAATGGAACAGGTTCCCCTTTGTGATAATGCTTTTCAAAAGTGCACTAGGTTGTGATAATAAACTATGTAGGGTTTTCAACTGCGTTTATATGATCAAGTGCAACATTCCAACTATTTGCAAATCCTGTACTTGACCATCGATCACTATCTCAGTATAATAATGTTTGTCGATAGGAAACACTGGCGGATTTTAAGAAGCATTTTTGGGCTGCATTATCACTGATCTGGCAACACTAGTGTGCTTCTTTCCAAAATGGTAAGGAACCAGACCAGCCCTCGGACCTGGTAGTTGAAGTTAAACTACCTCAAGGTTTTGCCAGAGCCCAGGGTGATAGGTCGAAAGTAACAAATTGAAATTATGGCTTAATGAAATATTTTCTTTCAAAACTGCTACCTCTCTCAAACGTACGAACATCACCAGATAAAACAATTATCACCTGATGCGTAAACATGCTAGAAATTCTAGAAAAATATGTTTGAAGTAATTTTTACATTTGTTTCTTCCAACCATATGAAAATTTGAGGAGTTTTATACAGAGATGCAGCATTCAGACGTACACGGCCACTTAGATCGACACAAGATTTATGCAAATTCCACTTAAGGGTCACCCACAATTGATACGTTGCGGATTCGTTTGCGTGAATTTGACAGTCTACACATAGTTTTTCTGTCAAATTTACGTCAACGTATCAATTGTGGGTGACTCTTTAGAAGAGCAAAAAGTGGAGTTACTCATAGACTGAGGAGAATAGTAATGCTGAGACAACTATGAGTAATGATGTAAATGCGTATCTCTCATTTGGTTGACTGTTGAGTTGAACAAGACTCGATTTTTGATCAATCTCAGTAGCCGTATACCTGCAAAAACGAAGGGAGAAAGAGCAAGAGAGACAAAACCAAACATTGTCTGTTTTCGGTAGATGCAACATGTGACATGATTGAATTTACATTTGTTGCATACAAAGCAATATACATTCAACGCTATGTCTTTTTATTATATTACAATCGGTTGTTATGAAACATTATAATCTTGATTCTACTGGCATGCAAATTTTGTTATTGTGTGGAGTATGCAACAATGATAGAGATACATTTTTTTTGTCTCAACATTGAAATGTTAGGACAATGTCTTTATCATCCATGGATTCTCGAATTTGGATTCACTGGTCAATACAGATGATTCCAGTAGTTTTGGTGTTTTTAACATGGTTCATAGCGCCTGCTTTTTGCTAGAAAAGCCGTGTTCAAACATTCCCGGTCTCTAAATACTGCTTCTCTAAGAATTGGAGGGTTAAGGGATTCTCGATCATACCTGCCAACTGACACTCTAACTGCGCTCCCATCCTGCATTCGTTGCATACTCTTTTCTGGTTAGCTAATAAAAGCACTTTCACGGCAGTATCACCTTCAAATCACTCAACGGATGCATTTATGGCCAGTTTAACAATGAATCAAATTCAAAAGCTTCAAAATAATATTCGATCCACACATTTATTGCCAAACAAAATGTGACAGCAAAATTGAAAATCGACCTCACTCGAGCAACGCTTACTCCGATCTCTTCAAAGGCGATTCCGTAAAGAGTTTCGCAGAAATTAATCTGAATATTCAAATGAAATCAAATTAGTTTATGTTCCTTTTTTAACTAGCCAGGTCCTGGTTTTGGGTATATATTATTTTATTTGAAAGCATTTGACACGGCAAATTGTGAAAGAAACAATTAAGAAATAATCAAAGCCTCTTCTCAATACATTTGCAGTGCATCTTTCCAATGTCCTTAGATCAGAAATGGCAAAATTATTGCACTGAGTCGTGTCTAGGGGCCAATGAGGAAACATTCGCATGACATTGAAAGGAACAAAAGAAACAAAGAAATGCATACGCTTGCTACGTCAAACACATCCAATGATCATCGAACACCGCTACAGCCTAGGTCATTCCAAGAGCCAATGTTCGACATGAATAGTCATAATCAGTTTCACAGTCTGTGGCAATGTGATTCAAAAGATCAGTGTCCTTCCTCGCAACTTATTTATCTCGTCGATTTCGTGCTCACCGCAATCGGATCAATAAACTCACACGCCCGCAACGAACCGATCAACACATGCTCATGCCTGAAGACCTGCTGAGCACAATGGCATTGAGCCCTTCTGTACTAAGTGGGATAGCAACGTGACTTCCTGCATACCTACGGCAAGGCCTTTCACATATCAATGCCCCAAAGTATGTCGCCATCATCTGGAGCAACGGATACCTTTAACTACGTCAACCTGATCCGAGTTCGGCCGGTGCATCAGGCTGCCGTCGGTCGCAAAATCTGATAAATTAGCGCTGCTGCAGACTCGACATCCTTGAAACGGTTGTAAGTGTGTACGCATGGTGCAAAGGTGCACTCGTGGTGCGTTCAAGTGCTTCGACCTTTTCCGAGAAACCGGAGAGCTTCTAGAAGAATTTCTTGGTCAGCCATAATTGCTGCATAGGAGTGCAACCAGGTGTGTTAATTAAACATTCCAAAAAAAACTGGCATTTTCCACTCCTTTCGCAATACAATTTAAGCTAGAATTTAGATAAATGCTTGATTGGTCCACGGTTCGATTAGCTGATCGAACCGATTGAGGTCTTGTATTTGTTTTGTTCAATGGAGATTGAAACAAAACCAAAACTGCGAATTGCCGAACCAAAACAAACAGTTGCAAAAATTACGTAACTTTGCGCCAGTCATCCATATTAATACGTACGATCGCACACAGCAATAACCCACATGGTTAGAGCTCGTCTCACCTCTTCAGCACTGAGATTATGCGATCAATATGATGGTATGAACGAAAACATTGTTCGTAGAAATTGAATACCCGAGCATTGATAGGGGCACTTGCGGTTATTGTGGTTGGGTTTTGTTGTGGATTTAGAAAACCGGTTCAGCTTGAACTTGGAGATGCAATTCCTATCGGTCCTAACGAATGTTCCCAAACTCGTGCCAATCGAAAGTGGAGCATGGAATCTGTGGACGTAATCGGTTTTTTGCAATTCACTGTGCCCAGACGGACCTGTCATTTTTCCGGAGTCAAATTTTTGACTGGCGGTAAATTTCACGTTCAACAGTGGCACGGACAGGGAGGAGAAATTATAACAAAGTTTAGTCGATCGATTTGGTTTGAGTAGCGTCAATAAATCATAACTGAACGTAGGTGAAAATGGAGAGGTTCACGGAGGGAAAATGTCTGGTGAAAACAGAGTTGATGAAGCAAATCATTTTTCAAACCTCGGTCTTCACAACCCAAGCAACATTGTTTAATGATTATGGCACCAAGAGGTGCCAATACGTTTCATATTATAGTTAGGTTTATGAGAACCTTCACATCTGGTTTACAACGATCTTAAAACCTTGTTTCTTCGAAAGCCTTTTACTCCTATCAAAGGTATTATTTCGACTTTATGGCCTCATAAACTTTTATTTTGAAATACCGTTTAAGGACACATTCATATTATCTAATTATGGTCAGTTCAAAAAGCATTTTAAAACCATTTTGCCTCCAGTTAATGCAAGGCACATTGACATTAAGGGAAATCACCACGCGGAAACAAATACGTTTCTGTTTGCATGAATAAAAAATCATTAAACGAACTCTTATCTTTTTTCCTGTATTCATGGCTTCATGATTGAAATGACAGATGAGAGTCATGAACTTTGTAATCGTTGTTTTGTCTATGATATAAAGTTGTGTAATCAGCTTCTATAATCAGGAATCTATTCAAGAATTACAATAGTAAGTTCACCCACCAAGTATTATCACAGCTCTTTCTTCAAATGAAGCATCAACATTAACATTAACACTTGGTTTGAGTCCTGACAGTGGATTTATTTTTTTTTGTTTACATTTAGAGTCGATAAAGTAGATTTGCCACTTTCATTAGTTACAAGTTTTCAGTATCAGTAATTCAGCTATATAGAACTTATAACCCGATTTATTATTCAAAATAGTTCATGATTTCATGAATGTTCATGAAATCATGACCTGTTTTTTCTTATTATGAAGAACAAATTATTTCCCATGAATAATCAACTTCGGCGACTTCTATTTTTTATGTAACGCTAAAATTGAGCATTTACGACCACTTCCTTGTAACATTTTTTGCATGGACCTTCAAATTGTTTTGCATGGAGTGTCACGTTTTCGTGGCATAATCAATGGACTTTCACTTCTAGAAACGCTGAAAAATCTTCATGCAAAAGTATTTTGGCCTAGTTTCAGAAAATTTGGTGCTTACTACCCAAGTAACACACAAAACATGTCTTTAGAATGATTTATAATTGTTTGTTTTATAAATGTATTCTAAACGTACTGCAAAACATGTCAAGTTCAGAGGGGTTTGGATTTCTCGTATTCTATATATTACTCTGACTAACGATCCAGCTAAAGATACGTTTTTCACTGCTGCAAGTAATTAATACTTTACAATTTTTCTTGAAACATGATTGCATACTTGTATAAAACATGAAAAGAACAAGAATTTATGAGTAGTTCTAAATACTGTTGAAATTAAATTACACCAACGATGTTTTGTTAAATTTGTTTATTTATTTTATTAACGATGACTTTGATGTAAAAGATTGTGGTTTCACTGCCAACGTAAGGCAAATCAAAGTGGACTTTGCTACAATCGAAGTTGGCTTAACAAAGAATGTACAATCCTATCACGCCAAGGACATGCGTTCAAATCCCACGCTTAGTGATGTGATATTTTTCATAAAGTTTCACTTTTTGCGCCTTTTTCGTCATATTTAAGTTTGAAATAATGTATTATACACTTAAATTGATTACCTGTATTTGTTATTTAACATGTGTTTCAGCGTGTTTAATACACGCTTTGTTGCTTGTATGCAAAGGCTGTAAAAACTCAATTTGATTATTTTGCTTTCGAACAATTTCGCAACACCAGAAGAGCAGAGAGTCGAACAAAACAGAACAACAAAAAACCTATCAAGATATCACAGTGAAGTTTGACAGCTGTGGCCATTTGGCCGTATGCTAGTTTTCATGGCATCTAATCAGTTTTATAATGGTTCTCAAGTGGTCATGACAACTTTCACTTTCACTTTTGTTGACTTGTTGTACACAACCGTCTATAGAGTGGGCCACTTTATACAAATTTTTGCTTTAAAGAGGCATAAAGGAGGTGTTGATAGACATGACAATTTTGAATGTAGGTTCTTCAACAGAGCCGGGAAGAGTGCCTTATGGCTGTAATAAAACTAAAATTGTTACTTGGGTGGAATCATACCGGAGAGGGATATTCTACCTGAGCGGTTGTTGTAGCAAGGTGAGTTAAAATCCCTGACAAACTTCGGAAAACAACATAATCGCTTTTCCCTCGTGACTAATATCTCACACCCACCACCCCCTGGAATACAGTAAATAAACAAATGTTAATATTACAATCACTTACCAAAGTGTTTCTAACGCATCTCAATGCGTTACATATCCTCAATGGGTAAAAACTGGTGGTTCCAGTGATTCCTTGGTCAAATAAGTAAAGGGTAGACATATTTGAACGTGATTCTCGCTTTATTGGAAACCGTGAATATCTCCCCCTTTCACAAAAAAATCTCTTGGATTTTGGATAGCTGGGTTGGGTGGCAGGTTCGTTTTGGTAATTGATAAGCTGTTTAGGGAAACATTTCGAAATTAGTACCAATTCCCGATTTGAACCGATTTATACTTATTGTTGGGATGCTATTGGGGGCAGTCACGAAGTATGATGATGGTTTATCAATAGGAAAACAAGGTATTTAGTGTTAATACTTGAGATTTTCATACCAACAATGGTTTACTTTTTCCAAGACAGGGTGGCCCGGCTAGTATGGTGAGCGAATAATATAAATCACAATTAATTATGACCCCCAACATCGGCCCACCGGGAAGCAGCTTAAGGGGGGATATACAGTTAGAACGAGAAAAAAAAACTCATTTTTGAAAACAAAATTTCAAGGGGAAGTTTTTACTCAAATCAATCGAAACTTTTTTACAATTATAAGTGTATCCATGTAGTATACAAAAATATTTTTTTCAATTTTTTTTCAACAAAATGGCGGCCGTTAGAGTGCGTTGAAAAAGTCGTTGTATTTTGTTTGTGCCGGCTCTCCTGGTCGCAGTTTTGATCTGAAACCTGCTAATCCAAAAAATAATACATTAATTACATTTACATTTAGTAGATGAATTGAAAAAAATAAAGAGTAAAACAACAAATTTGCACTCTTGGCGTAACTTTTTTGAAAAAATCCACATTTTTTCCGCCATTTTATCACATTTTTCCATATTTAATAATAAAATATTACAATAATTTTTAATTCATCTAGAAGGTAATACTATAATAAAGAAATCCTATAAGTTTCAGCTTAATCGAATAATTAGTTTTCGAGTTATCACCGGCATAAACTCCGAAAATGCTGTTTTGAGAAAAACGCGTTGAAAGTTTTAATTATCGGTCTGCGCGCGAAAAAGGCGTCTTCGAAAAACGATGAAACGAAACACTTGGAGTTCGAATTTCGAAAAAAAGGTTTCAGGAGCGTATTTTACGGGAAATTTACTAACTTTTTATGCAATAAAAAAAAATTGAATTTTTCGGTCATTCTAACTGTATATCCCCCTTAATTGTTTTGTTTTTTCGGTGCTTATTCAATCACTCGCGCCACCGAACATTAGGCAACCTAAACCATAGATAACGCGATATGTCCGATATCAAAATTGTGCGCAACAAATCATCGACACAACCGTTCACATCCAATGCTCCACGCAGACCCTATGTTTCTCGTAAACTTGCTTGATGAAGGATTGAAGGATTTGGCAAAATTCGCGTCCCTAGAAGGATTTCGCGCCTTTTGGAAACTCTATGCTTCTGTTGATTTCCAAGCTCATCTTTTTGGCTCCACCCTATTGGTTCTGTACCCGATGATTTCTTTATCTCTAGTCCGCTCAACTAATCGCAATATTTTGTGATATAGTGAGTGAAATGATATATTTTAACATAATTCAACTCAAACGTCTACTATTTATGGTATATCGGCAGGCAACGAGGTTACAGACGCGGTCTTAAAGGTGGGAAAATTCAGTCACCTACCCGCCCCCTCCCAATCAGCAAGATTAATATCACATTAATGTATATAATATACTGTGAATAAAAGACATCGATGGATCTGCAATAGTTTCAAACCTGATGAACAGGTTCTTCCGGCAATTCAGTGATAAAACCTTTAAACAATTACTCGAGCTCTCCCAGTGGTTTGACGGCAACATTGCAAGTTGAGAGACTCGAAGCAAACTAGTTGACTAGCCGTATGTGAAATGAGATGTAATTCATCCACAAGAAATAGATCTTGCCTCATGAATCCCACCCATTTTTCAAATTAAAAACTTCAAATGGATTTCAATGGATATCGACAGAATGAACCCAATAGGCATGAGGTCAAAGAGCCCACCTTTGTTCCGCAAAGTCTAATAGAGAGGAGACAGTCCCCATGCTCCCTATCCAAATTGTTTCACTTGAGTACCTGATGGTCCCTCCTTTTCCTATTATATATTATTTTCTAGACAAAATATGTCAAAAGGTCGAAGGTAACATCAGTAAACTAATAGCTTCTAGCATATTTGTCTGTGAGTCTGCTTGCTCGCGCACAAACCAAATAGCTCCCAGAGACAGATACGGGAAGTTATTACCTTCCCAGGCCGAGAAGTGGATGTTTATGTTAGCAACCCGAAGATTTCCAGGAAATTTACGTTTCAAAGTCATTGTTTACACTGTTACTTTCCGACTCTATTGACGATTTTGAGCCAGATTTAATGAATATTTTGTCGTGATCATTTGATTGCTTACCTTGTATTAGAAAGTTTTGCTGAAAGTAATATTTGTTAGGGTTATATACCGCTCTATAAACGACAATTACCTTGTTTTTCCGCGTTTTTTGAGAGCATTCTCCACCTTTCCGGAATTTGAAAACCTTTTACAAGATTCACTCGACTTCTTCACGATCTCCGGGTGGTTTCTGCTTATAAAGAAGTGGTTTCATTGATGCAGATCCAGTCATACGACATACTTGACACATGGTATTGCTCGTGGTTGTGTGATACAATGAAGCCTTTCGGTATTTTTCTTCAGCTTCTGCTGCACTTTTCGGTTGCGCAGCACTGTCGGGTGGCCGGAACCAGGTTTCTGTTCTACGCTCTCGTCTTTCTCCAGAGGAGAGAGGATGTTGTAAATGGATGTTGTAAATGGTCAACGCTGTCATTATGCCCACAACAGGGGTTAAGCTAGCACTGAGGCGATGCATCTGTGGATTTGCAGCACGCATGGCAGGTAATCGAATGAGAAAATCGCATGGAAAATTGAATAGAAGTCGAAATCATGAGTCCGGTTCGGCCATTTCAATGCAGTTCGGTTGGATCAGAACGCAATGCTTTACCAATATTCTCTCCGAGGTTGATAAGTTAGAAATAACAAGAGAACAATAACACTAATGTGTATATAATTGTAATTACAAACCTTCCAATTAGAAAGAGCTTTGCAGGATTGCAAATAAATCGGTAAAAATGTCTCAGCGGTGCTTACATTCGGACATGTTCAGTCAGGCACTTCATTGCCAGTTAAAGGAAGGTATTCACCCGCTTGATTACACTACGTTGTAATAAAGAGCTTGGAATGGTCCTTTGCATGAAGATCAGCTTCTATTTGATTTTAGAGTTTTCTAACGAACTATCAATACTTTGTCTTCTTATCTTTCTCCAGTACACTCAAATTTGGTTTATGGCTTGAATTTGTCTTACCGAAATCTCAACAACAGATCCAACTCGATAATTAGTACACCGATTCAGCTTTTTCATTACCGAATCTGCTAATCCAGATATGTGTGTGTGAACAAACTACCTTCAATACCTATTGGTTGATTTTGGCACGAAATTTGGATTGCATTTACCCATTTGGTCGTTGTTTTGATATGAGATCATGATTTTTTCAACCCATTATGCTGCCAACGCAGAGAGCAATTTGCCTTTTTCGATTTCATTTTGCTTCGTTTAGGACAAGATACTTCGTAGTAGGATATTGAAACTTTGTGACATTTCATATATCGGTAATACTTATCATATAGGAGGGAATTATTGAGCGCAAAGCTAGGGGAGGGTGGTATGATGTTTTTAATTACGTAAATGGCCGGAACATTTTTGTCCACGAAACTAATATTCCCTGTATGGAAATATCCGATTTGGAATAATTCAACAGCCTTGGATTCAGAAACTCAACTACTTTCTTAAAATTGTCTCATATGACCGATGGATAGCACCCATCTCCGAGAGAACCCGATTACCAGAACCTTGTTCTGAAAATGTTAAACTTATAGTATAAAATATATCAATAGAAAAACAATAATGAAACTGGTGCCGTATAAACCATCCGCTGAGAGCTAATGTCAAACACTGAAATCATTTTAGGTGTCACTGAATAAATCACATGTGCGTTTGTCATGCGAACATACAGGCGTCATTTACTTCACTGGCAAATACGCTTCACCGAACGATACGGATCACGACACAAAAGGAGACGAAAAAAGTTTGTCTCAGCGGACACAACGATTATGCATGAGTCGGGGCCCACTAGTTTCGTTTAGTTTACAAAAACTGATCCATTCACATTCTGTGTAGGTATGTTGCTGATTCTGAATATAATAGTTCACCGGATTTTACAGCCGGCCATTATAACTCATGAAAAAAAAACAGTTTAGTGCAGATTATTGGAAATTTACGCTGTAAAATAACTTTATTTTCTAACTAGAAATTAGAAGAAAAATAAGTATTCTCCATTTAATTCCAACTACCTTTGCTTATCTTCGACAGATACGCGTATTTCGTCTACAATGTGCAGACTTCTTCAGTGTCTCGTACTAATAACTCAACTTTATTTTCTAGTAGCACAGTAGTAAATGATTTTTTATAATCAGTTCGTTTATTTGTTAGCCTCAGGCGTGTATAACACTTTGCGGAGTCGATATTCAATATTGTTATTAACAATGTTTTATTATTAATTTATGTAAAAGGTGGGGTGCCTATTACTCGTGGATAGCTCGAGGTTAATGGGTCACATCATCGTTTGTAGAGGACTAGGCTGAGTAACTTATTTAACAGCGGTAAATGGGTTATGAGACATTAAAAGATTTATCTGTTCGGATTACGTGAATTCAGGGTGGGCGCTCAAAAATTCAAATAAATTAACTAGACGTTCAACTTTCAAAGCATTCCTGTCAAAGTAGTCCTGTGATTCTGGTGCCATTTGGTTGGCAAGCCGAATCGATACAAGATGGATGGACGGCAGTAGTAGTTCAGACTTAATCGACCGATGACGGCAAGACCGTCCGTTTTTGCACCGATAAGGAAATAAAGGCACACGACCTAAAGGCGATCCTGTTCTTCGTAATTATTGTCCATCTGACGATATTTCGCTACATCGCCTATTTTGGTTATTTGAATTACAATCTTTTATATTAAAAGTGAGATTATAAAATAATGTTACCTAGGGCCGAAAAATTGTTTGCCAGTAGGTCAATCCAGCAACACCTGCATTAATTCCATGAAAGGACACAAAAAAAAATATTTCTAGTACTCAAAAGTAATTCATGAGGAATAACGTAATTCAAAAGTATTTCGAGATTATTTAAAGCACTCAATAGTATGTAGAAGGAGGTGTTCGCTCATCACAATGAGGCACCAAGAGTGGATAGTAAATGTATGGATAGTAGAATGAAAGATATGAAGAGAAAGTATTGAAAGTTCCGTCAGTATACGGTAGTTTGGAAATAGAACAGATGTATTGAGAAATGAGCGAAAGGGCATGGGTAAAGTAGTACTCGAACCAAGGACGTCACCCTTTGACTAACATCCCACTACGGGGTAGGTCGAGGCACGGACGAATTTGCCACCTCAACAGGCAAAAGGTGACGTTTGGAAAGCGCTCATGTACCACTGATGGCTTTGTGATAGTTATTCTAGCGATATATTGTACGCACTCTGTTTTGATGTGCACACGGGAGAGGAACTCTCTCCTTTTTTGGGTTTGTTTTGCTTCGCAACGTCTAAGATCACTCAAGTTTTTCTCGCCATCTCTTACTGTGCCTGATGCCCTCCGCTCGTTTTCAAACTTGTATCTTTTAAATTTCAAAGCCTGCTGTAAACTGGAGACTATCGTTACACTTTCTCTTTATTTCTATTCGTTCTAGCAATAAATTACCGTCCAATTCTAGAGCTTCCGCATGGAGATGAGAAGTTATCTGCTTCTAACAAATTTCATCAAATTTCGTTACTCCGCGCATGGGAAAATACAAAAAACAACAATCAAAGTGTAAATAAAACAAGTAACTAACAAATTCCACTGAATTAGTGGTGAAGATTTTCTCATCCAAATGGTAATTCGACTATTGTATTTAATGTACTTAAGTCAATTCACGATTTTACTGAGCAGGCTGTGGTATATTCTAGTGTTGATTGCAAGTTCTGAAATGAATAAATTTACGCGAATGTAGCAGCAGTTTTAAAAGTAGTCTCCGGTGGCAGAGCAAAGTTATTTCGCAAATTAGGAGTGTGTCTGTTGCAGTTCGTGGAATGAAACTCAATGCAATAAAAAGAAGAAGATAATTTTGAATCATTTGCTACCCGTTTTTGAGGACTCTGAAAGGAAAACCAAATTTTCAAGCAGTTCATTATCAGATTTGAATGGTAGCAAAAAGCAGGTAATTTTTAAGTAAAACAGTTATCAACTTATACTAATAGCACCCAATTTAAAGTTTAATGAAGTTTTCCGATCGAAAAATGTATGAATACAGTTATTCTGCTTATCCGAACAAGAGTTATTAGCGTTCAAACATCTTCACTTTAGCGTAATGCACCCATTTTCCAGAATGGAAATGACACCTGGTATAGAAATAAGAAACGTAGTCCTACGTTAAAAATGCAGAACGTTTATAGGTACTGTAGATGTTCAAATTTTTATCTCTACAAATCTCTGAGGTTAAATCAAGCTAAAATGAGCTAGAAAATGAGAAGAAAGATTAGTTATTTCCATCTTATTCCCACTACCTTTATTGCTTATCTTGACAGATATATCTGCAAAGTTGTATACAAAAATACGAGTATCTGTCAAGATAAGCAATAAAGTGTTAATTAAAAAGAAAATTACTAATCATTCTTCTCATTTTCTAGTTACAGGTATTCCACTCACACTCACCAAGATTCAAGCTAAAGTAATAAGAGTCTTCATTTACATAGAAGTAATAAATATGATTAGCAGTGACGCAGAAATTTAGTTTTGCAAACTTGTTTAGTAAACAAACAAAAATGCCAGATAATTAAAACAACGTGTTTAGACCTCACCTCGTTCGGAAATTGCGATAGTGAACCGGTGTGTAAACGACCACGTTGCAACACAAGACTGCATGATGTCGAACGCTCATTCTAACAAATCACCAATGCCATATGCGCATCAGTGACCCACTTTGGACCATAAATGATTTTGAACGCTATTTCCCGTTTTTTCGCACCCCAAAGTTGACCTCCGAAAATCATCGTCACCATATTTTGTTTTTTTTGTCATCAAAGGCTATAATTTCTGGCTGAACACTAGCGCTAATCGAAACAAACAACGACAACCTCGAGCGTCAACCTAGATTTGGACACCGATCCGTATCTCAATCTGTTGCTGCTGCTGCTGCTGCCGTGAGAGGTTGAGGTTGGTTCATAAAACGCCCAAGCGCCCCATCATCCATCAGTTCGGAATGGCATGATGTGGAGTGAGGTGATGATGTTTGGGGGCTTGCTGCTGTCGGCTACACGTCATGAAGCTAGGCCAAGTTTGCGACTGTATGAGTTCCCGAGTTTGCCGGTGCGGTCAGCTGTTTTCGTTTTTTGGCTTTGTTAAGTGGTTAGCTAATTGCTGCATCAGGTTGATTGTTTCGCTGTGTTGTGGTCTTGCAGCTGCGCTGGAATTTCTAGACACGTCAGGTCCAAACACTAAAAAGTGCTAGCCAGTGACTTTGGATTTCATCACGATGGCATGTGGAGATCGAATGCCAGCCAAAATGGCTAGGTGTTGTTTTCAGTTTTCAGTTTTGTTTGATGAAATCAATCCAGTGTGTGGCGTTTGTACTAGTTTACTGGGCTTCGATGGGTGAACTAGCGATCGAAGCAGCAAAGGTAACAACCCGCCTGACTGATGGTTGGTGGCGCACACGTATAGCCATTCCCTCGGCCAGCGGGCGGACAAATGGACAGGCCTTTGCCGTTTTTGTTTTGGATTCACGCCAAGGTTCGAGTTGAATAACCCTCCGGCAGCTCAGCAATAAAATAATGACAGTGTTCGAACTAACGTGCATTTGACCTTAGTCTCAATTTCCTAGGTTGTTGTTGTTGTTTTCGGTGTTGTTTGTTTCAAAAGAGAAAGAGTTATTTGGCCCGAGCGAGGAATGTTTTCGGTGAAAGGTTATGCGTTTCTCAATTTGACCTGCTGGAGTTTATTATAGGCAATGAATATTGGAATTTGTGGAACTTTGCTTCATATGTGACTACAAACAGTGGACATATCAGCCCCATTTGAACCATTGAAATATCCGACGAGAAGCAATTACAATTAACCTGTCGTAAACACGGAAAGATGAGCAATTAGAATATATTTGTATCGCAAAGTGGATTGAAGCCTTGATATCTGTACCGATAGCGTCAGAGAAAATCATCAGTGTGAGAAGTTGGTTTTATTTAAAAAAAGCCATTTAATTCAATTAGGAATTCTCATTTTTAAAACACCACTTAATAAGAACCTACATCAAAAATCGAAGAATGCCATGTCGCCCTGACGATTTTGTATTATTCATCTTTATCTTCATGCTTAGAAATGAGTGAGGTCGTGAAGACTACGTTAAGCCATGGGGTGCATTAATTAAAGGTATCATTGTGAATAGATGTTAATGTTACATTAATTCAAGGTATTCTAGCTATTCATGGCATCGCCAGCCTAGTAACGACGGGAATTTAAATAACATTCTGTCAGTGCGAGTTGGCGAGTTGCCAGTTTGCAGCCCCCAAATAGATCTAAATGTTCACAACAAATAGAGTATTTAAAGATTTTGCTTCACTCAGATGGATTTTTTTGCGACGAGGTGATCACGAATACATGCCTACACGCGATAATACATACGACGCATGTAAAATTGTTGATCTTAATACGGCCGTCTGCAGTAGTGAAAACCTGTGGTTTTAGTGTCAAGTTTTCAATAGTTTACATTACTACGACAATTTTTGGTACTTTTGAAAACTTTTTATTAATTAATGCAAAAATCTCGGAAATCTATTCCGAAATTATTGAGTTTCAATACACACTACCAAAATCTCGAGTAAATTTCTGTCCCTGAGACCAAACACATACAAGCGTCCTTTTAGCGCATAAGAATGTGTTGAGAAGAGATGAGAAAATAAATTCAATGAACTACGATCTTTTTGTCGAATTGCGTATGTGTCAGTTTCAGGAGACATAATTTAACACGAAATCTTTCTTTACGTTCCCCGACTTTTCGTTCCCGGACTATTTACAAACATGGATTAGGTATCGTGTAAAATTCATAATTTCTAAGTGTGTAGTTCTTCGCTCAGTTTCAATAGTTCATGACGATTGCCATCTTTAAAATTTCTCTTTTAGCATTCTAGCCGTGCACACTACCAAAATGTCATGTGAATTTCTGTTACCTGAAACCGACACCTGCAAGTGTACTTTAGCACATAAGAATGTGTTGCAAGAGATGATAAAATAAATTTAATCAAACAATTACGTATGTGTCAGTTTCAGGAGACATAATTTAACACGAAATCGTCCTTTACGTTCTCCGACTTTTTACAAACATGATTTACGTCTCGTGTAAAATTCATAATTTCTAAGTGTGTGTGTGTGTATATATATATATATATATATATATATATATATATATATATATATATATATATATATATATATATATATATATATATATATATATATATATATATATATATATATATATTAAAATATATCAAAATAACAATATATCGCATTTTGATTAGACTTGGTACCTCACAAAGCACAACGGGCTACTCTCCACCTAATTCGTTGGATATAATGCCAGATCCGCAATATTGATTGACTAATCACTAGTATTATTTCTAACAAATATGTTTATGGTTATCCTTCAGTACCCAACGCTGAAAATTCCAAAAGTACTAGTTCATAAGATAATCTTTCAAATACAATTGATTTGAGATCGCGCCAGGAACCACCCAGCTTTCTTTCAGTTTGTTGAGCATTACGTCACATACTATTACTATTTTATACCATTTCAAACTAAGGATTTACTAAGTACCCCTTGGTACCCAACGCTCAAAATTTCAGGAATTCTAATTCATAGGATATTCCTTCAAATACAATCTGTTTTAGAACCCACCAGGACCTGCCCTTCCTTTTAGAGGCGGTTGATTATGACGTCTCACAGGCACTTGAATCACCATATATTAAAACGTGGTCACCAGAGAGTATTGATGTTTTCAACAAAAATGTGTAATTTAATAATTCCTACAATTTCTTCGAATAAATTGAAATTGTCAAATTTGAATAAAGTACTTATTCTCTAAAAAAAAACGATTTTAAGGTAATGCTGAAGGAAAACCAATTATATCACTTTAACGGTAGGCTCTAGAAAATTAGTGTCTTGAGCAACTTTTCTTAAAATTACCTGTTTTACAACTTTGTCCAAGGCAGTAACCTGTTATCTCGTTGCTGGAAAAAGTTACAATTTGAAAGTATAGTTAAGTTCCAATGAAAGGCTAGACGTGTTTTTTTTTAAAGATGCGGAATAACATTTTGAGCAACTCTTTTGAAGACACCTAGTCGATAAAATGATGACAAAAGGGTGTAAATGTTTTGGACCGTCTTTTTTCAGAATTGTGTCGATGTGCGGCGGTCTGCTAATTCACCTGGTGCTTAGCAACCGCCTACATTGTGATAGTTCTTACAAATGAAAATTCAAATCAATTATCAAACTTCACCGGATAGAAAACCACCAAACCAACCAACAACACCTAAAGAAGGCGTAAAGAGAGTCACGGCATGCTGACGCCACGAAACTGGAGTGATGGGCTAATGGGTTGAAGAACTTTCAGTAAGCGGCCATCGAAGGTTTTTTTGAAACAGTGGTCCTTCTGATTGACAAAGAGATCCGCCATTGCACGCTACGAACTCGGCATCTGTAAGGTGCTCATTTCTAATCGTTAAGAACCGCCATTGCTCCTCTGACTTCAGTTTATAATTACCAAGCAGGACACCGCTCTCGGGTAGTGAACACAAATAACAAAGGAGAAATTTCCTTCTCGGTTTGACAAAGGGCGGCATTACCATCGTCACGACTACGTTTGAAGGAAGCGCCTGTAGTGACGACCGAATACCCACCCCAACTATCCAGCCCATAGTCAACCGCCATTCTAGTGTCCGTCGTCACCTACGCCAACTAGATCGTCATCTTTCCACCAGCACAAGTCAGTCATTGCTGGATTCATGCAATGAGCGATCGCCGGATTGCAGCAAAAAGGAAACTCCAGTGTACACTACAGACATTTGAATCTTTGAGCGCCTCTTTTATTCCACGAAGCCCCTTCGGTTGTTCAGTAGTGCGCTGACCCTGTGATCAGCTCCGACACTTACGACACTGTTGAGGTTGAATATTAGTAACAACATAGCCATCACTCTTTGCTAATCCACACTCTAAGAATGTCATGTAAATGTTGGTGCCCTTGTACACATGCAAGCTTCCTTACGGGCATAAGGATAATTTGAAAAACATTTTACACATTCAACCAAACACATCTTCTGTCTACTTTGGTTACGGGAGACATAATTTTATTTGAAGTCTTCGTTTGTCCACGATTTATGTCGAAAGCGAATTTCATGTCTCATGTGAATTTTATAGTTTGTAAGGGGCTATTCATAAACCACGTAGACTTTTCTGGGGGAGGGGGTTTGGCAAAGTCTACGCTCCATACAAAAATTTAAAAAAATGTATGGAGGAAAGTCTACCAAGGAGGGGGGTTTGAGATGTTCAAAAATGAGTCTACGTGAGCTTATGAACAGGCCCTAAGTGCACCACTGGCTTCTTTGCTATCGAACGATCGTATCCGGTTTTGGACTCAGAAGTAACGAATGAATGAAGCTATCTGCGGTGGGCACCTCTGAAGTTACTTCAACCGATTTGCTAAAAGTGTGCTTTTAGGGGCAGGTTTATACCCTAGAAGCACACTTGTCGCAAATCGGTTGAAGTAACTTCAATGCAACTCAATTAGGTCACAAGCAAGTTTCTGCAACTAATAATGACAGGTTTGTGTTGCTTGGGACGCCACTACTTACTGCACCTACCGTTACTCAAGATTAATACTTAACACTGAAATCATTGTTAATTTAATACTGTTTAGTGAATTGTGTACGCATGACGTAATTATGAAACGTCACCTTAAGTTTATGATTTCTTCAATAGTTAAAATTGTTGCATTATTATTTTGGGTGACTAAATCAAAAGTTGCTAAATCAAAACTTCAACTAATGTAAATATCTTCATAATCTGTTAAGACCTGATTTACTTCCTAATCGTTGAAAATGTTTCGATTTTTCTTGACAGTCACTATTTGTAAACTTTTATTTGACGTAGGATAGGGTCTAGCCGTAAGTGTTCGGAAAATCTGAAATTCTGAAAACTTATCCATAAGTCGATGTGTCAAAAAGTTTTGTACTGTTAAATTCAAAGACCCTAAAACAGCCGATGAGTTTTCACCTTCAAAAATGCATTGCTTTTTCTTCGAAGATTACTGATTGTAATTATTGCTGTTTCACAACAAAAGACGAAGAACTACAATGATATGCATGAACATGCAATAATTTGTCGTTTTAGTGGTTTTTTATGAGTTTTCAGCCGGAATGGTTTTTTGGTGTTTTGAGTATGTGTTTGAAAATACATGATAATTCCAAGCATGTGACAGATATGCTTGCCAAATTCAGAGATTATAGTGTGCGGCAGGAAAGAATATTACTAGTTTAAGTATACTTGAATATCAACATTTCCTATACTCTAATTGTAATGTAACGATTATGATGTAGAAAGAGATGTTCGCTACTTCTACATCATAATCGTTACTCCACGCACGGAGAATACAAAACATAACAATTAGAGTATGTGAAACCCATAAATGGTGGTAACCATTAATCATACTGGTGGGGACCGGTATCGCTCTTACGCGTTACTTTTGCCTGTTGAGGTGGCGGATTCGTCCGTGCCTCGACCTACCCCGCAGTGGGATGTTAGGCAAAGGTAATGTTGGTTCGAGTACTACTTTACCCATGCCCTTTCGCTCAATTTTCAATGCTTCTAGTCTATTTCCAACCTACCGTACACTGATGGAACTTTCAACACTTTCTCTTCATATCTTTCATTTCTAGCAAACATTACTGTCCACTCTTGGTGCCTCATGATGATGAACGAACACCTTCTTTCACAACATTTCCTAGTTCAGTTATCTTTATAAGATTCTGTAAAACAAATTTACTCGATGGAGTCTCCATTATTATCAATGACATTCTCAGGGTGAGGCCGGAAGCTAGAACACGCATTTCGGACGTAATCCTGCGACATCGACTGCCATGTCATGGCAGACTTCAGGGTCCTCACACTTAAGTGAGATGTATAGCAGGCTTGTGCTTCAACATACGTCTAAATTTAATAGTCAAACGGGTTATGATCCGAATTGCTAGGATGTCACAAATCTTTCAATTAGAAACTTCATGTCTTCCATCAGCTAATTAGGTCCGAGGTGACGTGTGACATAGCGGTCCATCCTTTTGAAGGACGGCGTACTGTACTGATACTCAGCGAAGTTATCCTAAAGCAGCATTTAATTATTTCAAATACCGATATACACTTCGGTATTGATTATAACACCAGCATCAATGAAAACAAGCGGCATTTTGAAACCTTTGGACGTCACCAACACAGAAAAAAAAAATGAATTTTAACAGGGGCGTAAAATTTTCCCTCGTTTAATTCCAAGCCAAAGGAGGCGTAAACAATGAAATTACTTGCAATGTTTCATACGCCATACAACAATGTCTGCAATTTTTTCATAAAACAGGCTAGATTCAGGCGTTATCTGGCTTAAATTGACAAATCTAGCATTCACTTTATGTGCATTAGATAACGCAGAAAATTCAATGTTTCTTTTTATCTGGTAAGCCAAACATCATGACACCGACCGAATGTTTACTTTGGAACCTAAACTTCACCTTTTCCGGAACATCCTCGTGTTTCTGTGCACAGTTTGACAGAGTTCTTTTATCCGCTCCGTAATCATGTGGCGATTCATTTTAGATCTGGAAGATGCGTGCAAGTCGTCTTTGATGATTCTTCGCATGGATTTTTTCAGAAAATTCCGTGGCAAGTTTCCTGATGGAACATAACCAGAATGCATGCAATCTTTGAACGAAGTGATTTGATCACGTTGTATGTTGTATGAAAGATTGCAAACAATTACCTTGTTTACGCTTGCTTTGGCTTGCAATTAAAGGAGGGGAAATTTTAGGCGTCTGTTAAATAAAATTCATTATTTTTTCGGTGCATATATAGCAGGTACACAGAATTCAATATAATTTGTCACATTCACGAACTCGTCCTTTTTAAATGGAACAATTCAAAAATGAAACATGAAGTGTGGCTAAATGTGTGGCTTTATCATAGGTTAAAAAAAACTAGTGGACAGAAGTAAATCTCCCCCATAAACTTTCCAGACGCTGCCTAACCACCAACCTATTGAGCTTGAAAATGCTGTGACAGTCATTCTCAGCAAACACAGTGAACCAATGTAAATTAATTTCATACGTAACCGCTTATTGAACAACAGTTGTCATTCAAAGTGAAATCTGCAATTTGCCACCCAGCTAGTAATTTGCCAGTTTCAATTCTGTCACCACACTGCAATTACCGAGAACGATCGACCAAGTCGCAGTCAATAGAGCATTAAAGCACTTCTCGAAGTTTGGTCCGCATCGCGCAACCCAATCGACCATGTACCGCCCCTGACTTGGGCAAAGAAAGTTACGTTAAAACGTCTCGTTGCCAATCTTGAAAGATTGCCCATGTGTCGAAATCCCAAGGGAAATTGCGATTAATGTTCCTCGGTTGGCAATGATGGTGACTGGAGTCAATTGTACCATCCATCCATTATCATCGTCCATTGCCACAGCGACGACGATGGATGATGGCAATATACAATTCGTGTACAAATTTAACTGCACTTTTCACATTTGAGCTACTTCAGCCGGTTCACCCGCATTAGTCATCTGCATAATTAGGCGATTAGAAACGCCAAGCACAGAGACAGACGAGCATCGTCGTAGGTGGTTCGTCTGCTGTTGTAGAGTTGAAATCACTTGAGCTGGATTTATTATCCTCCGTTGGCGATGCGACGTCAGTCCGTACATTTAATTCCCAATTGACACAGTTACATAAAATGTTCATTCATTACGGTACTCTGCCTTCGGAGTACAATCGGGTGGCATTTTGGTTGACTGAATGTGCGAACAGCATCAACTAATTTGCATAGTAAGGAAACGAACGGCCAGCGCAAAAGTAAATACAATGTGACATGCAGTAGTTGAACTTTGTAGACTACCTGGTTCAGGACGGTCCAGCCGAGGCGGCGTCTTGGCCGTTCGGTTTGGACAATGCGACCAATGAGGGCAGAACGCGAGACATTCGTTGTTAACTGGAGGGTCACGACCGGCTTGTTTACATTCTCGGCTCAACTAAACGATCAACGAAATTTATTGCTATTGCATGGTAAACAGACAGTTCGTAAAATGCAAATACAATATCCTACACTAGCAACTATGTTGGGTGAAAACAAATAATGATCTTGAGAAATTTAGATAGGAGATGCAAAATTGCTGAAATGTAGTTATTTCACATACATGCCATGAGTCAAACAAATTGTACAAGATGAGAAGTGGTCTGTTTCTGATTACGTTGGTAATAATTATTCTGAATTTTAGAGATGCTTAACAAATCCTCAAAAAGATAAAATGAAGAGAAAAAAAAACAAATAGTCGATGTAATTGATGAGAGCATTTTAATGCAAATACTAATGATTAAAATGACTGGCTGAGCAAGCTTATACTTGAGGCCTTTAATCCAAGTCACATAGATAAAAAGACACATTGAATTTTCGGCGTTATCTAATGCACAAAAAAGGAATACTACAATTGGCAGCAAGTTTCATGTAAATTTAAGCCAAATTACGCGTGAATCTAGCCTGTTGTATGAAAGAATGGAAAAATTTATATCTGGTACATGAAAAACTGCAAAAAAAAATTTTATTTACGCCTCCTTTGGCTTGAAATTAAACGAGGAAAAATTTTACACGCTTGTTGAAATTAATTATTTTTTTCTGTGCAGAGGCGATGAAATTCATTCCCTATCTTTAACATGATAAAAGTTACATAGTACCAATATGACTTGCCTATAATATCAAATGATCAGGCTGCACTTTTTTCTGCTTTTCATAACCCTCCCAATATTTGAGTACGTTTTAAAGTTTCTATAAGAATTTTCATCTATACCAAGTCTTTTGCTATTATGATTTGTTCATCTAAAAACTGTCTATATTAAATTTCGAACTCTAAAATAATGTCAGCAAAACAAATCTAGACAACAATTCAACAAAACCGATTGTTCATTTCAGAATAATAGTGTTCGATGTATTTACAGTAAAACCAATTGATTGACATGTGAATCTTTCGTTTTATGAAATTCTCAAACTTTCTGTGGTACACTCGCCATCAGATTCCGTACAGTATCCACAGATACGTAAGCAGTTGCGCTTTTCCATCTTCTCTTAAAATTGTCGATCCCATTTGCTTTCTTTTTAGATTCAAAGAGTTTCCGCCTCTCCAAAGCCCAGTATTTTTTCTATTGAGTGAAGTTCTGGGCAGTTAGGCTGATTGGTTATTTTGGCACGTTTTTGACCTCTTGTGCCTTATACCATTTCAGGACGGATTTTGCATTGTAAGAAGAGGCCAAATCAGGCCGAATCAGAGCTGAAGAGTCGCGGCTCTTTTTAAGTCAGCAATCGCTTCCACACACATCCTCTCTCGTTTACACCCTTGTTGATAGTGCCGAAAGACGAATTGTTTTGGATTTTCGATCACTCTATACTTCTTAGGAAATTTGACATTTTTTTTGTCCAGAAATACTCGACAGCGGCGTTTCTTTCCATTACGGTATGAAAAGCCAGACCTGAAAGCTGCACAGAAAAAAATAATTAATTTTAAAAAGCGTGTAAAATATCCCCTCGTTCAAATGCAAGCTAGAGGAGGTGTAAACAACGAAATTGTTTGCAACTTTTCATGCGCCATACAACAATATTTGGAATCTTTCATACAACAGGCTAGATTCAGGCGTTATCTGGTTAAAGTTTACATGAAATATCCTATTATTTTCTGGCCAATTTAGCATTCCCTTTATGTGCATTAGATAACGCAGAAAATTCAATGTTTATTTTTATCTGTGTGTTTAAAGTCTTCGAGTTCGCATGTTTCGTCGCCCATTATGATACAAAACATTTGTTGCAAAAACTTGGTGTATAGCTCCTTCGCACGACTTTTTGCAGTGAAATATTGCTCGTCATCACAGTTGAGCACCTTATCTACTTTGTGCTTTTCCGTTGCATGCCTCTGCACAGGGTTCGGGATTCCTCTCAATAATGGCTACCACCTTCTTGTCCATTTTGCAGGAGTTTACTTTTCGATTCGTTCCACTTCCAACCTTCCGATCCACAGTCAAGCGCTGGTCAAACAATTTGCAAATACTGAACACGGTAATTGTTGGTAATTTTAGATTCTTGGCCAGATCGCTTACCGACAACGCCCTTCGTACAAAATACGTTTTCGTACTTCCACTTGATTCGACGCCATTTCTCACGCAGGATTGGTTTAATGGCTTTGTTGGGTTAAATCCAATATTTTTGTACCTTGTGGTTGGAGGGCCTTGTTCCTTAGATTCTTTCTCGTACGGTGAGTAACATATCCAAATTTTGTACACAGAACACAATTACTGTTTAATTCCATTTATTCAAAGAAAAACACTACACTTAACTTTTAACATTTATTACAAAGAACTAAATTATTTATAATTGGACCGATGCGTTTGTCGTCCGATCATCGAGCTAGCTACTCTTTCATTGAAATCCTTACGCCAAAGTATGCATTGAAGAACAGCCGATCCACCCAAATCTGCCGGAACATCTTTTACGGATCAGCTACCATCATAATTTGCCTGATCCCCCAGAATTTGCAGAATTATAACGCGTAAATCATCCTGCATTACTGACCCTGCCAGCACCGCATCGTTGAGAGATACTCCAGTAGTGGTCTTACAAGAGGCATCGAATACCACTCTAACCTTAGTGGTGGTTCTACCTTCCTTAACTACGGGATGATGAGGTAGATAACATCGTTTTACATCTCCTTCTGCGGTCGTATTCAGCTTGCGCATATATCCAAGCACTAAATATTCCTCCCCAAATTTTCGTACTGTTGTCGCAGCTTTGGTTCCTATATCAATCATCGTTCTCTCCCTTGAAGACGGCGGAATGCGATATCCCTTGATTCACCCATAGTAGCTTGCAAGGTTTCGTCCTTTGGAAGTGACACTGTATACCGACCATCCCTAGTAACATTCTTGTTGCCATTGGTTGAGATAACATAAATAATCAAGTTACTACAACTTATTATGATCGTAGTGTGCTACTTGGGATCTGTATCACGTCCTACCGTACGACTATAGTGCTCCTCGCACCTTGCCCCCATTGTTGAATAGTTGTCGTGGAGCTCAATTGCTTCGCAAGGCCAGAATCGAGTTAATATATCCTCCAGACCGTTTGTAACCGCCATGTTACAAAGGCCACTTTCCAATTGAACTTTTTTGCACGTATTGAAAAAGGTGAAGAAATACTGTAACCCAAGAACCATATCCACTGCCTTGGAGTTGAAGAATGCTGGATCTGCCAATTCCACACCTTCGGGAAATCCCCAATGTTTCGTTTGGACATCAGTCGTTGGAAGATTAACAGTAACTCTTGGTAGGACATGGAATTCCATATCACGAGAGAATCTGGAAACACGTGATCTGACCGTCACCATAACTTTGTGTTTTACCCACGTATTGAATTGTCCTATCCCCGGAACGTCTTCGTTGGAGATTCAAACGCTGGCACAGTCTTTCGGTCATAAAATTGCACTCCGACCCAGGAGTCCCACAAAGCTCGTGCAGGAAAAATGAACCCCTTGATTATTTTCCACCAGGACAACGGCTGTAGCTAGCAGGACCGATGAGGAATAATGGCGTGCCATATTGGATAACACTACTCCCGTAGCCGTGGAAGTAGTCGGAATTGTATTTTGTTCTTCTGATGCTGCGTTTTTGTTGTCTGTTTGAGTAAGTTTCTGAACCGCATTTCCCTTTCAATTCGAAAACAGACTATTGTATGATGCTTCGCCTTGCAGTTTCGGCAAACAAAGCAAGATGACCATTCGGGAGCCTAATGTCCACGTCTGAAACAGTTACGACAAAGCGATTGCACAGTCAGCATATCTCGAGCAGACACTGATAAGCGTTGAAAGGATGGGCATTGATATGAACTTCTGAACAAGCCACACATCGTGCACTAGAAGCTTGCACAGCGTTGTGATTTGTTCGGGATATGGAGAACATTTTCTTAGAAAATTAGTTCAACAGAATTAGACGAATGCGAGCTCAATACCCGAATCCGTTTTTGGAGGAATTCCGTTAGATCTTTAGTGAAATCTTGATCCTTGGAGGCTTGGCAGCAAATCCTTGTAATCCTGCGGATTGACAAGTTGATCCAGCTTTTGAATAATGAACTCATATCCTTCCAACAAGGACTGAAGCTCTGTCGCCGATTCCTTAGCCAACGTAGGAAGTTTGAATATTGCTTGGACTTGGCGCTGCTTGAGTATATTGCTATCGTTGTATAGTTTCGTTAATGTGCCCTAAGCTACCTGATAATTCGCTCTAGTGGTGGACAGCGATCCGCTCATGGCTTCAGATTCACCAGTGTACAGTGAACAATTTTCCCTAAAGAACTTACGGTGTCCCTAAAAAAATTAACGAGTTTTTGCTCTAACTTTTTTATTTTAAATTTGCCAACAAATTTATCTCCAAATGGTTTTAAGAAATTAAAAATGATGTAACTTTTGACCTATAAATCTTGCCGATAGCTTTTACCGTTGACGAGTTGTTCATGATTTTCATTTAAAATTACGTCCTTTTCAAATGTGTTTTCCTCAATTTAAAAAAAAATATATATCTCCACTTTTCAAACATAATATGCAATAATATAAAACCTTCCAAATGCAGTTGAGAAAAAAAAATTTGTCTGCCCTAACCAGAGAAATAAACATTTGAAAAGATCCTATTTTTTTACAAAAACCATAATAACTTTTGTTTGACATAGGATAGCGACGATCTTAGTGAATTAAAAGTTGTATCTCTTATTTTTCTAGAATTAATAGCAACACAACTTTGCTGAAAAATTTGAAATAAAAATGTTAGGACAAAATAACTGATTTTTATAGGGACACCCTACGTAGGAAAAATTGCTCTAATTCGGTAATTTCAAAAGCTACCGAAAAAATTGTTCAATTTAAGTTGTTTGAAATGAAATAATGGGATAATCATCTACAACTTTTCCAACAAATATATTGCAAATAAAAAAGTTAACTTTTCGATTTCTCTGACACCTAAGAACCACCCTAGTTTTCATTCATACCAAATGAATTAGAATCAACTTTGTAGAAGACAACTTGATTTGCGGGAGCCGAACGTGTTCTGACGAAGATTGTGTTCCTTCAGCATGAGACTGGTTTAGGTGGAGACGTCTTCCAGCTCCTTGACTTCTCCAGCAAAGAAGTTTTCGCGGCAAAGTAGTAACTAGAAATGAGAAAAAAAAAAGTCGAGATATTAGTACGAGACACTGAAGAAGTCTGCACAATGTAGACGAAATACGCGTATCTGTCAAGATAAGCAAAGGTAGTTGGAATTAAATGGAAAATACTAGTTTCTCTTCTAATTTCTAGTTACAGGTATTCCACTAAACAGCTCAAACCCTCTAGGCAAAGTAGTGTTGAATGAACTCTGATCTCTCATTTGAACATTTACCATCATCATCAGAATAATCCTCGTGTAATTCTATGTCAACCAAAACCTCGTTAACCTGCTCCCACAATTCTTCTAATTTATCTTATCTAACTGACACCTGAATAGCTGTGGTTTGCTCATTCATCGACTTAGCAAACTTGTAGATTTGGTTGAACATTTCTAAGAAGGAGTTAAGCTGGGTTTCTAACGTCCTAAGAGATTGCTCCTTCTTCGCTGCAGTCGTCCTTGGCATCGTGCAGCAGAATTTGCTCCGAGGTTAAAATAACAGCAGTTGTTATATTCCGCGTAGTTCCCTCCCCTCGGATATGTGATCTGGTCGCGATGGGTGGGCCTACGCCATCAGCATTACGATAGCGACCAAAGAGATATCCTGTCCAAACACATAATGCCGCGCCACTTGTCTGGCATTGATGCATCCAACGGAAATCCCGTCTGGACGCCTTGAATTCTGGTGCAGTCTGCTAGGGCTCTCTTCTCAGTAATAATGATGCTGGATTTCTTCTTGTCTGCAAAACCTTTCTAATGCGTTCCCTGACGTTAAATATAAATCTACCTAATGCTAAAGCTATGCCCATTTAAAATCCAGAATAATATCATCTGTATCTCGGTAACGGATTGACGTACAAATAAGTTTTGGTCATCTGAGTCGCGTCTCGAGCCGTTTTTTCCACTTTTCTTAAGCTTCCGCTTCACTATTGCCCAAAATCTCTCGATGGGCCGGAACTGCGGGCATTTGGGTGGATTTATGTTTTTATCGATGAAACCTACGTTATTATCACGGTACCACTGGATGACTTCCCGGCTGTAGTGGCAACTCGCCAAATCTGGCCAAAACTTCACGGGACCTTTATGGGATTTAATGAACGGTAGTCCGCGGTTTTTGAGGCATTCTTCCTTGTACAGTTTGAGTCCATCGTCTTATTCGTCACGAACACTTTGGTCTTTGCTCCGCAGCTGCATATCCCTTGCCGAATCATCAGTTTTTTTTTTTTTTGGCAAATTTGTCCATAAAAGAAAACTTAAACTTCGCAGGAACTTCTCTTCGTGCCGTCGCCATGTATAATTTTTGGCCAGGAAGCTGTCCGAAATCCATTTTGACGTAAGTTTCATCGTTGATGAGCAGGCATCCTTAGTACCTCGTCAAAACCTGCTGGTACAATTTCCGAGCTCGAGTTTTGGTGACGAGACTTTGCTTCAACGTTCTGTTTGGTTGCTTGTTGGCTCGATAAGAACAATTCTTCCAACGGTACTGCGAGCAGCAGCGTATTTTTGTGCGATTTCATTATCTGATAGTCCAAGGTTTGCTCTGACGGTTCTCAACACCTTCTGGTTCAGCTTGCGGTCATATGTTCCACTACGACGCTTACCTTGAGGCACTCGATCCACGCTCTTTCGCTCCCTGAAACGTTTGAGCTCATCATACACGGTTGATTTGGCGATTTTCAACGTTTTTGCATTTTTTTATTGCGGACCACGTTGGATTATCAACGTGGGTTTGCAGAATTTTTTCTCTCCTCTCGGCTTCCATCTGGAATTACTTTTTACACACTGCACGAAACACCGTGAAATTTATTCCACAAAATGTGGGCGCCTAGTTGAACAAACCGCTGTAAAATAACACAATAAGTGACTCCGGATTCTAACTGGACAGAACTTCATTTAGTAGGAATGTTTTTCCTATCAAACGGCACGCAATTTAATTTAACTTCACCACAAGTGCAAATATATGACATAAACTTCAGCTTCAAATGCTTAAGTTACAGTATTTTTATGGTTAATTCATCAATTTCTGACGGAAATTTATAATTAAAGATATAAGATAGGGTTTTATTACGTTATAACGTTTGCGTTAATAAAAATGGAAAAAATTGTCTATTTTCTGAAGTTAGTCTCCACCCGCATGGACGAAACTACTCATGAAGAATCAATTATAGCAATCCATGAGCCAGCAGACAAAATTTGACAGCTCTATTAGTCGAACTCTAACCGTAATGGTAAAACCAGTGAAGTAACTCCGTTCAGAAGTGTGCGCGTTTAAATAACGGCATCCTGCCGCGTCGAAAACGGAATTCATGCCGCACTTTGTAGACGCCGGATACACCCGTTCCGGCATCACAACATCTTGGAACTATTAGACAACAATCAGGGCATCGAAAAAAATGCCGGTTCCGGACGGCCGACGACCCTGAGCTGCAAGAAGCTCCAAAGGATACTGAAGACGAAGCCCGAGGGAAAAGTGGCTACATCGCTGCGTGCGCTTGGCCGGGAGGTCGGTTTAACCGGCCAAACAGTGAAAAAGTACCTGGCGAACATGAACATACGTGTGAGGAAGCGGAAGTCACGTCCACTGGTTTCGGAGCTGCCAGCAATGACGCAGCGGCAGCGGCTGAACAAGATGGCCAACTCGATTATCCCGGCGAATCGCGACATGGTGGTGGCGATGAACGACGAGACCTATCTCACCCTGGATGGCAACGACTTGCAGGGCACTTCGTATTTTACTTCCTCCACGAAGGAAATGAGCTCCGTGCTGAAGTTCATTTCACACACCAAGTTCCCCAAGGAGATGCTGCTGTGGCTGACAATCGGCGAGAAGGGGACGTCAAAGCCGCCCTTCTTTCGCTCCGGACTGGCCGTGAACGGGGAAATTTATAGTACGAAATGCCTGCCGGAAGTTGCGTCGTTCATCAAGACGTACCAGAAGGGCGAAGCCGCGGTGTTCTGGCCGGATCTGGCGTCGGCCCCCTATTAGAAGCGATCGTTGGAGGAGATGGAGCGGCTGAATATCGATGTGGTAGCCAAGTCGGTGGACCCACTCAACGTCCCCCAGCCGCGTTCCATCGTGAATTTCTGCGTCAATCTGAAGCGTAAGATTTACTCCAACAATTTCGTCGCAAAAACTGAGTTGGAATTGATAAATAAAACGAAGAAAGAACTCAAAAATATGCCTACACGAATGTATTCGTCCGCATGGCGAATGTTCCGGTTAACTTCCGGAAGGCCGCTCGCAAGGGCGAAGAGTTTTTTTTGCAAGTAAGCTAAAATAATTACCTTTCATGGGAAATTTATCAAATGCAATTGTCTGTCTTAGCTTATTTTTTATCACCATCCGAAAAAAAAAGTCCATTTTATTTAATGCAAACGTTATTTGGGAGAATGCTGTACCACTCATTAGTACAGTCTGTGCAATAAATCTCTTTATAGTTTGACCACTTAACATCACTATGCATTATTAGAGTTTTTCCAAGACTTCCCACGACTTTCAGTATCATTGTTGTTTATTTGCTATTGATATATTTTATAAGTACACATACTAGTTTCGGAACACGGCACTATGGTACGAATGGACAAATTTCACTACAAAAATCTATAACTCGAAAACCATTAGCTTTAGACAGATGATGTCTTCGGAAGATATAATTTAATAAAATAGATCTATCTTTTGGTTTGAGTGGTGACTAGGGTGGTCCATTTCTGTACATAATCAAAATAAACAACTTTTAAATCTTATTCTTTTTCCTTTTACAGAATTGTAGATATTTAAATTTAATGAAACTTTGTTGAAAAAATTTAACTTCTATCTCATCTACGTATCGTTTTATAACAGTTTTTCTGACTTTTCATAGGGTGGGAAACAGCTTTTTAGCTGTAACTATTTTATTTCAATTTAAATTTTAAAACTTTGCAGAGATGACTTTTAGGGTATAAAATGAAGCACATTTTGAATATACAAGATAGTTGCTAGTTATTAAAGATATCTTATGCCCTTGTTTCCCAATATTTGGAAATCGTGAACTGAAAGAACAAACTTCCATCTACAAGATGTATGCAAAAAATTTGTCCCCTTTGTCCCCTTTTGTCCCCTTTAGGAGAAAAACTCGTTGTAAAATTGGTAGTTTTGCATTTTTATGCATAATTTTCTATCAGCAGCATCAACAATTATCATCAAAAAGCGTAACAACGCGAGCTTTTTTATGAAAATGTTTATATTTTCATATTAATTCATCTCTGTTTATTTATTAACATTTATATCACCGACAAACAGACATAAGACATTGAACATTTTGCACTACGAAATCCATTTTTTTCCGGAGACGAATGACGTCCATCGGTTATATGAGACAACTTTGAGAAAGTGTTTGAGTTCCTAAATCCAAAGTTGCTAAAAGATCTACTATGGAAACATAATGAAATCTCATGTCTTGAAATCGAAAATGGCGAATTCATCATTTGAAATCGAAAATGGCAAAAAATCAGCTGTGAAGAGACTTTTCGTTGGTTCGTTTGCTAAGAAGAAATGTCTTCTACATTTTATTCCTAAACTTCATGACATTTTTTTACATATATATAAGCGAGGGAAAATAAAAGGGGAATATGACCACAAGAAATCGAAAAAAAAAAGTTATATTGTCTTTCATACAACATCGCACAGACTATGTCATCGCAAAAAGGGCAAAATAAAAAAGAGCACGGGATGTTGGTGTTGTTTGCTTTCCGCCTTTTGGTCTCACGACATTTACAACTAGCTTCAAGCGAGAAGTGTAGACAACTATTGTCGTCGAAATTTTTTTAGAAGTATACTGTTACTCAAAAATGTCAACCTTTACCACCACTTTTCAGATCATCGAAATTTACATGACTTTTTGGTAGTGTGCAACTAATATAACCAAAGCAAGTTATCCCACATCAAAGAAGAAAGTAAACGAATAGAGTCTCTCATTGCTAGTTTGCTCATTTTGAATAGTTATGCGAGAAGTCATCAAGTTCATCTGGTTACCTTTAAACGTCCAATTATGTCAGACGATACTGCTTCGAAAGCTTCATAATAATTTTCCTTCCTGCCACAATTGCATAATCTCATCCTGAATAAAAAATCCATGTTTATTTACTTCCCTGAGCCCCAGGAAACGACCTAGCCTAACGTCTCGTACCTTTCTCCATCGTCGTCGTCGTTCGAACTGTTTATATTGCGCTTATGGTTTTAATTGCCGCTTCCTTTCCTGTTTTGAGCTGCACTGTTTAAACCTGACATTGCTGATCGTGGCGTTGAAATAATCGACACGATGGCTTAACTACGATACAGGCCCGGATCTTCAAATGGCATTTCATTTCAATGTGGGAATAGAGGCAAGTAGCTCCACCACCACCACCATCATTACCGGTACGCATGGTCGAAACATGCATTGCTCAATTATGAAATTTCTTTTCCTCCATGTTGCAACACAAGCCACGTGCCGAGGGCCGGGGCCGTGATTACTGCCATCAGTTATTTCCACCGGACAATGATTGGTATGACTTCATACGAAACCCGGTGCGTACGAAGGTCCGCCGTTTGTTCACGCTACTATTGCTCCACTGAATTGCTCGTGAAATATTTTTGCCTATAGACGCCTAATTAAGTTAGAGTTCTGTTTTGACCATTTCTGTTTGTTTCTCAACCTTTTTCAGACACGCCGCAACGATGTTGGGCTATCTCGCTTCATCATTGTTAGTTATAAGCACCATCTACTCGATCGATCCCAGTAGCGCCGGTCCGCTCGATGCACTGAGCTGGGCCCGGATGGACAACATCAATCTGCCATGGTTACCATGTAAGTTTGTCAATTTCGAATTTCCCTTCCCTCCCTCACATTCTTGTTGCTGTATGCGCTTCTCAATCAGTTGTTGTAGTATCTAGGACGCACTATCCTTTCATGCTTTCCAACCAATTCTCTCTAACTTACCGAATTCTTATTCTAATATGTACACAGACAGGTAGGACATGGCCTTGTGCGTCTCGGCACAAACGAATTTCATTAGACTAAGACTCCTTCCAACTTTCAGAGACGGTGACTCCATCCAATCCCATCGGCAAAACACTATGATTGGCAATGAAGAAACTTTGAATTTGGTAGCCATCTTTTTTTTTTTCTTTGATCGCGGGGGAACCTTCACTCACTCGGTCGCAATTAGGCATTTGAGTTCAAGTGTTTGAACAATAATTCATCAAATCCAATCATCACCGGAGCACGGAGCAACCGAAACGGTGTGAACTTGACCTCAACGAAACCGCCTCTTCACAATGCAATCTCTGCTGCTCGCTCATTGTTTCGTTATTAGTTAGAAATGCGCTGCTGGCGTGCGACGGCGGCGGCGGCTGGCGGCTGCTGCTGCGAGGAAAACTCTCAAACCAAATGGTGAAAAAAAAATGCCGAACCAAACTCGCAAATAAAAAAAAAAATAACGAAGCAGTGCTCCATTGTGTTTGCACAGAAATATGCTAATCAATCGTTTTTTTTTTCTCTCGTCGTTGTCGGTGAAGATGATCGGGTACAAATCGGTTGAGCCGAAAATGTTTTGGGATATTTCTATAGGCGTTGTCGAGTCTTGATTGTATTGACGGTGTTTCGTTTGTTTGGCTTTTGATCAGATAAGCTGGTGTGCATAATTATTTAAAACGATCCTTGAAGGTCGTTCGAACTGGGAGAGGATTTACCGGAGGCACACAGACAAACAGACGTTCTGGGTGGTTTCATCAAATAATTCTAGATTGCTTAGATAATTAATAAGCTGAAGCTTAATCTTCAGACGATTGACGGGGTATTAGCAAAGAGTTCCATGACAAAGATGGAAATGGAAAAGTAGGCCACAAAAATTAGTATGTTTGTCTGTGCAACAAGTCTGAAGATCATTAGCTTGACAAAATTCCTTTGGTTGTTTATTCGAGCTAAAATCGTCAAGGGTAGCCATGTCAAATGTCAATGACAATCCTGCCACTGACAAACTTGGGTACTTTTCATAAGGCACGATACGATCAAATCGATTGAAACGCTGCAAATTGATGAGATGGTTCAAAGTTTGATCTTTTTGATCTATCCTTGTCTAAAGAAAAATGACCTACGGAGTCTGTGTTGTAGAAAACCACAACGTGTTCACGGTTTAAGGTTGTCTTCAAACGAACATATGGTAGCGATGTGATGTGTGAAAAGCATCCAAAAATAGTGCAGGACTTACCATGACGTATGGTTCCTCCCAATGACAAGGTTAAACTGTACATTAGCATTAGCATTGACGTTTGCACACCTCGTGGATGGAGCTACGATGAGGAATAATTCATTGAAGACATTGCATGGCACCATGAAACGAAACCAGTTACTGATACGTTTCTTCACGCAATAATCTCAACGAAGACACTCCTCGATCGCTCACCTGGCCACGTCCATGCAATTGTTGGTGATAGGGAGGATTTGTTATCTACCTTAAGATGACACGGGGAACCCACGTAGCCTTTAGTTGATTTCAAAAGAAAAAGGAAATGAATAGTCGGAGAGAATAGTTGAACAAAATGCCCTGTTTGGAGAACAAAACAAAAATCTATTCAAAAATGGTCGTTGGGAGCATCTAGTCAAAGAAGGTTAAGTGATGCTCCATTTCTCTTCAAACGGTTGAGACTTTAGCATTAACTATAGAACCAGCTCCCTATTGTTTATGGTTATAGCGCCATTACTCGCTCTCTCAAAAGGGAACAATGTCTCGAAAATATAAGAACGGGTACTGAAGGGGAACTTGTCAGATTTCTTGGATTGCTGCGACTACATTGCGTTACTTCCCAATGGCAAGGTCAAACTGTATAGACCTAAAAATCCTCACTATTCCAGTTATGTGAAGGGCCAAAAACAGGAGTATTGACCCGAGAGCAGAAGAGAGAATCTCCTTCCAACGAAAAGCTCTCATTACATGACATGAACAGTAAACAATACATATTAGGATTTCCTTCTGGTGGTTTGTTAAAAATAGGATAAGCAAACTCACTGTAGGCTGTCGGAAGACTATGAGACCTTTGCTCAATTCTATCAAGGAAGGTACAATTCGCCTTTTTTCTCTCACCTTCCCTTTCCCGATCTAATCCACTTTAGAGAGGTTAAGAGTACTTTTACGAAGGTTTCGGGGCACGGAATAACCCAGTTCAGCTGGGGTTCTGGATTTCACAACTGAACTTTCGCGGAGACGACGATATTCGACGAGGCGGACAGGAAAGCGAAGTCAATGTTTATCGGTTTCTAGGCGATGATTGCTTAGAGATCGTTCGAGACAAAACTAAATGGTGTTTCGATCAAAATTTGGTCGACTTAAACTCAACGCATTTCCTTTCATCGTGCATAAAAAATCCTCATTTTAAAGATGTGAGCGTGTAGCATCATACATCTATTTTGATTTTGAGTTTAGCACTTAAGGTATCAAAATGTCATCGAAGGAAGAGAAGCAACGCATCAAAATTTTGCACGTGCGTGGCGAAAATCCAAACTACCATCACACCAAATTGACGAAATTGTTGAATGTGGCTTTTTCAACTGTTACCAACGTATTTAAATTGTTCGATGAACGTTTTTCGACAGCCAGGAAAGCTGGATCGGGGGAAACTGGAATGCCGGAGGCCACAGCGACGACAAAAAGAGTTGCCCGCTGTTTCGAACGGAACCCCAACCTCTCCGTCCGAAATGTCGCAAAAAAGCTGGGAGTGGCGCCTTCAACCATGGATAGAGCTAAAAAACGAGCTGGACAGTCAACATACAAGAAAGTGGTGGCTCCACATCGCGACGATAAACAAAACACGTCGGCCGTCGCGAAAGTTGTACACGACGATGCTGACAAAGTTTGATTGCTTGATACAGGACGATGAAACTTACGTCAAGGCAAACTTTAAACAGCTTCCTGGACAGGAAATTTTTTGAGCAACCGGACGGGAAAAGGTGGCAGATATTTTCAAGCACATTAAACTGTCAAAATTCGTGAAGAAATATCTGATGTGGCAGGCCATCTGTACATTTGGTTTGAAGAGCAACGTTTACATTGCGACCGGACCCATCAACCAGGAAATTTATCTGAGCGAGTGCCAACAAAAATGTCTACTGCCTTTCCTGAACCGACACAATTGTTCCGTTCTATTTTGGTCGGATTTGGCATCTTGCCATTACGGAAGAAAGGCAATGGAGTGGTTTGCTCCAAACAACGTTCAAGTGGTGCCCAAGGACAAGAACCCTCCCAACACGCCAGAGCTCTGCCCAATCGAATAATTTTGGGCCATCGTCAAGCGGAACCTTAAGAAAACTCAAAAAGCCATTATGAGCGAGAAACAGTTCAAGGCAAACTGGCGTTCTGCGGCGAATAAAGTGGACAAGGACACTGATCAAAATCTTATGACAGGTGTTAAACGAAAGACCCGGCAATTCCCTCTCGAAAATTCCTCTGCCAAGAAATCTCTAGTGACGCAGAATCTTGTTAGGAAGCAGATTTGACGATTGAGGATGAAGAAAGTTATTGCAGAGCAAATCAGTTTATCGTCTAGCTTGGTTTAATGTTAGCAATGGAATGAAAATTTATTCAGAACTTAACAATTAATAACAATTGCATAGCGATGCGAATTACTGTGCTCAAATGATCGCAATGATCCGCCCCTAATCCGCGACGCCTATTAGCTTTCCGATTGGCTTGGTGATGCCACCGGCAGGTTGCTCCGTGGTGGGTGTATAGCTCAGCTTCACGACACCGTCCTGCAGACTTTCATGCTCGAAATGGTACCGTATGATGACGTGTTTGATCCGAGGGTTGCACGATCCGTTATTTGCGATGCTGATTGCCGATTGACTATCGCAACATACGAAAATCGGTCTGGCTCCGAAAAACTGCGACTCCAGATTGCTCCACCACATAGCTTCCTGAATGGTACGAGACATAGGGTGGACTGCTTCTTCGCGTTCCACGAGATAGCTCCTCCCTGCATCAAAAACACGTAGCCGATTGTAGATTTTCGGTCGTCCGTATCTCCTCCCCAATCGGCATCGCTGTATCCAACTATTTCCCGTCGAACATTTACCGAATATTCCAACTTCTTGGTGATTGTGCCATTTAGGTACCGGATTATCCTTTTTACCGCTTCCCAATGAGGACGGCTCATTGACGGATTTCATCTTCGGTGTCATCGATTTGTCCAACTTGATGCTAGGATCTGCTAGTATTGCAACTGGGTGGGCATCGGTCATACCCAAACGATTTTAGTTTCTTCGTCTGCTTCCGATCGTTTGTGGAAATCAATCGACGTAGATGGGCACAAACATCATTTCTCCCCACGAAAAGACCAATACATACAGGAATCTACGCCCGATCTATTCAGCCCAATTCTTCGAAGCACCTCGTCCAACCGCGCATTCCATACGCGACTAGATTGCTTGAGACCTTAGAGCGCCTTCTGCATTCTGCACACTTTTCCGTTTGATACAGAAAACCCCTCCGGTTGAAGCATGTAGATTTACTCGTGCTTCAGGTCGCCCTGCAGGAATGCTGCAACCGCGTCCATTTAGTCGATATCGAAGTTATTACACACCACCAGAGCCACCAAATATCGGACGATCGCGTACCCTTCTTGGATTTAGGATCGAGATTCTTTTCTTTTCGCGTTCGGTATCAAGGTCACACTCGAGCCAAAGACCTAAAGATACCTGGATTCCGCTTCTTTCCAGTCCACGCCTCTTCCAGCCTTTTGTCTTCCAGGGAACGTGCTGGACATCGATTCCACCACAGTTTGCAGCTATCGAAATGGCTTCTGCCCAAAACTCCTTACCCAGATTCGCATCGTTCAGCATACACCTCTTCAGCCCCGTTCTGCTCAGGCATATACGGGCACGGTGGTTTCATGTCGGATTCCAAGCATTAAGAATCATCTACTTTGAATCCCACCGATGATAGCTTGTGACTTGGGCTTATCAGCTCATCAACGTAGGCTTCAACTTTTGGACTGTTGACAAGACGTATCGAAGTGAAATTCCTTAACAACCCAACTTTCCGGTTCAAGCCGCCGTCGTGAAATGCCGATTCGAGTGTCTTCCAGGCAACTCGCGCATCGACCGCATCCCGAACCAAACTATAGTTGTAGATCTCCAGACTTGAAACAGATAGAAGCCAACGCCCGTTACTTCAAATCCTCCGATACCACTGCCTGCACTTCCTCTGTTCCAGCATTTACAGCTTCCCAAAATCCTTCACGGATCAAAATCATCCGCATAGTTCTCCCTTCCGCGTAACTTTTCGATGGCCGGCAATTCCACGGAACCTCCGCTAACTCGAACTCTTCCTGCTCCAGCTGCGGCTCTTCCGTTCTCTCCGGCTCCGTTATCAGCACTACTGGAACTTCTCAGCGACATCTCAGCTTTGGACTAACGATATTTCTTCAAATAATAAAGCTTGAGGTTTCTTGAATTTTCAAACAAATTCCGGACTACTTCCGGTCAAATTCCACTTCCTGGCCCCATGAGCTATTGCAGAGCAAACTCAGTTAATCGTCTAGCTTGGTTGAATGTTAGCAATGGAATGAAAATTTATTCAAAACTTAATAACTAATAACAATTCCAGAGCGACGTGAGTTACTTTGTTCCTATGATCGCAATGAAGTCGATACCATGCGTGGTTTTCGAAGACCTGATTCGGTAGCTCAAACTGGCGGGTGGAGATTTGACCGAACCGGGCTTGATCGAGACCCTTCCGGGAAGCTTATGATTCGTTAATCAGGGCACTAGAGAACCAAGGCAACGGACATTTGAAATATGACACCAGCAACATTCATCGGTGAAAAAGGTGAAGTTAAATCGCAAACCTTCAGGTGCAAGTCCAAAAATGCAACCAAAAGGGAAATTTTCCGGGGATTGCCGGCAGAGGACCAACGGTGAGGCCAACGTAGCATGAGGAGGCAGCGCTGGAAGATTTATGGTTAACCGTGACGACCCTTCAGAAGATGGGATAAAATTTCGTGGAAACACAATCCGAGCTGTACTGCCAGTCAGAGTCCATCGCAAGATTGGCTTTCATCAAATGGACGTAGGGACTGCTTTCCTGGATGGGAATTTGAAGGAAACCATCTATATGGCCGTCCGGATGAAGTTAAAGTCGTTATATGGCCTCAATCAATCTCCAAAGTGCAGGATCGAGTGTCAACGTAGAACTGCTGAAGATGGGCTTCATACGATCAAAGTACTAATGATGAAGTGATCGTGGATGACCTTCTGGTGGCGGGACGAGATCTATCATCGATTGCGCAACTGGAAGCGATGGTGGTGAACTGCGTCATTTTCGTAGGCATCATAATCAAGCGTACCATTGGGAATCCCATTGGAACCTACTCTGAACTGGCCATTCCAGAACCAAGTGACCGGATGGTCCAATAACTATGGCAAACGTTCTTCTCGGACGATTCCAAGAATTTTGTGCACCCAAATTGTTGAGGTTCAATGCAAATAATTTTCTGGCCATCCGTGACCCCAAGGGAACCTGCTTCAGGGTGACTATTCCAGGATAAAGTCATCAATTGTCATTTGGCAATCAAACTACATTCCTGTGTATATTTTGAATGACTTTTAGTGTCATTACTGCTGATTTTCAATTGGAATTATTTATAACTCTACAATTTTTGGAACATGATTCCGGATCTCCGGTATTTTCGGAGACGGATAATGTTCATCAGTCATATTGGACAATTCTAAGAAAGTGGTTGAGTTTTGAAATCCAAAAATGTTAAAATATTCCAAATCGGTTAGATATTTCCATAGATATGGAAATCATGGAAATGGAACATTTTTGGAAGTCCATAGACCTTCCAAAATAACTCAAATTCCTCTGAAAGTCAGTGACCATTTTAAGAGGACCAACATTGTCTTGATACTTTGTAAAATATCTTACAATTCGTTTTTGTATTAATTTTTTTAATTGCATAGAGCGCTAACAGCTTTTTTGAGAGTTTTCAATATAAATTGAGTTATTGAAATCTGGATGAACTAAAACAATTTTGGAATTGTTTTGAACAAATTAAAGATCTTTACTTTTTCAACGGTTTTCAACGTTGAGTATTCCAAAGTCTCTTGAATTTTCGAAAAACTCCTTCAAAAATCAAATAATCTGTATAACTTAACAGTCCAGACAAATTCTAAGCGGAAGATTTCCTTAAAAAATGAAACTTCTTAAAAATCCGTCAAATTTTCAAATAGTTTAAAGATCTTTTGTGGAATTCCATGAAGCTTGGAAAGTCGTTAAACTTTTGAAAAGCACTTTAATATATTTGGATACCTTTTCCATTTCTAAATTTTTCATAATCCAGTAACGATTCTAAAATACCCATAGAAACTTTTCCAGGAAGTTTAAATAGCGTTCTAAGGTTTTGAGTAACTTTTTAGAGTAAAAAAAAATAGATCTATTCTAGGACGTTCATCGAAGTTCTTGAGACTTGAATGGCACTTTCCATAAATTTCTTTAGAAATATTTCTGGAAGATTTGACTTCTGAAAAGTTTCTAAGACCTTTCGACAATTCGAGAGAAGAATTTAAAATTCCATTTTCTTAAGCATTGGAAAAATCCCAGTTTTTCTTAAAACCAAAGAGAATCATAAAAGTCTATAGTTTTTTTTATTTTCTTAAGTCTTGAAAGCCTTTGAATATTTAAGAATACCTTTAGAAGTTCTAAGAAGTCTTAAACATTGCTATAAAGTCCGTAATGCTTTTGGTTATACCCAAAAGCTTCTGAAGGAAAAGACCATCTTTTGAAAATTTAGTGGACATTCTGAGAGATTCTGGATATTCGAGTAGTCTTAGAGCCACAGACGAAGGGGTCTATCTGTCAAAAGATAAGCTTATTCTGGTGGCATTGAAAGGAATTTGGTCGCGTTTACTAATGATGGTTCAAAAAACCGTTTCAATTTTTATTTTTTTATTTTTTAAAGAGGGATCAAGTGAAATTTTCCAAGATTTCCAATACCAATCGTATTATGACTCGTAAAAGTGTTTTTAAAAAGTGTTATTAAAAAGTGAAAGATTTACATAATCCCACCATCTGCAAAATCTGGATCAACTAAATCACTTTTGAGAACTTTTTGAACAAATTAATGCTCCTCAATTTTTCAGCAAGTTCATTAAATTTGTTTGAAAACCTTTGATTTCTCCAAAAATTCATGTTCTACTGAAAAAAAATCAAATTCTTTGGCAAGCCTGTCACAGTTTATCAGCCCCTAAAATTTCAAGCAAGCCAAAAATTTGCTCAAAAATACTTTTGATTTAGGTGAAAAAAATCTAGGAATTCAATTTTCTTTAAACTTCTACAATATCCGAGTAACTTTAAATTAATTGAAAGACCTTCTTAGAACTCCATTAAAAAGCACATTAAAATGTTCGGAAGCCGTGACCATTTGAGAGAAGTCGCTTTTGATGGCCCAATAACAATTTTGAAAAGCCCATCTTCAAGAAAGTCTAAATAGCTTTCTGAGATATTGAATAACTAGAAGTATGTTAAATTAATTCCACAAATTTCTTTCAAATCATTTATCGGAGGTATTATTTCTGACATGTTTCAAAGACCTTTTGACAGTTCTATCCTGTTGAGGACCTTTTGGCAAATACATATTTTTTTCCGAAGTTTTTTTCAACTCGCCCCATAGATTGTATCTGAAGTGTTGGAAGCCTTCAAATCTTATCCATAGTTGGTGGTGGTTCACTTTTGTGTAGCAATACTTTTCATCGATTTGAGTTATTCGTACTCAATTTTGGGTTGTACGGAAATAGCGTGTGTGTGATTTTGACAAAATATTTGAGATATTGTTCCTTGTGAGTTATGTGATTAATTCAGCTTGGAACCGATGTGCTGGTACTTCCTGAGCCAAATACTATATACATTTTCTTCTTGACTATCCTGCCGCTGATTAAACGTCAGTGGGGCAACCATATTTTCCAGTTGGTGAGTGTACTAGTTGATCATGACTTGATCAAAAAGTTCGATTTTTGAACGTAATTTCCAAATTGTATTGTAAACCACAAGATTACAAAACTCTTCCATGTCATATGAAAGTTATCTCAATATAATAACATCGAACTAATATGAAGCATGCGATCTTTCGGAAAGCAATTACCGTAAAATTCTCTTAAATTAATTATCCAAATAAATCAGAAATTAGTTCACAGGTAACAAACACAGCACCCGAACACTGACCCATTAACGACCACCTACAGCAAACTTTCTCGACCCTCAGCTCGATAACGACGTGACCAACTCATGAGTACCTCTTCAACTACTTTCAACAACTTTACAGCTTCTATCCAAGACGATTTACTCGTACTTTCCAAATGGGTGACAGTAGCAATCGATATCATACCAGAAATAATGCCACCCTATTCCCCCTTTTCCCACGCAGATGAAAACATGACCCGTTGCTACGGTGAGCTGGGCTGTCTGAACATCACCAAAGAGTGGTACCACCTGATCTTTAGGCCGTTCAACGTGTTTCCGCTGCCTCGGAGTGTGATCAATACTCGGTTCATTCTGTACACGGAGAAAAATCCTACCGATGGTCAGCTACTGCAGGCCGAAACGAAGGACACCATCATGAAGAGCCACCTTCGATCCGATTGGGAGACCAAGTTCATCATCCATGGGTTCATCGATACCCCGCTGTCGAACTGGGTGTCGGAGATGCGGGACGAACTGATCACCCGCGGAGGCTCAATGTGATCGTGGTAGATTGAGCCGGCGGTTCACTTCCTCTCTACACTCAGGCTACGGCCAACACGAGACTGGTAGGATTAGAGATAGCTTATCTGATCAAGAAATTGGCAGAATACAAAGGGCTCAGGTCGGAAGATGTTCATCTCATAGGTCATTCATTGGGAGCTCATACGGCCGGATATGCAGCGGAACGAATTCCGGGACTGGGTAGGATTACAGGGGTTAGATCCGGCCGAACCGTACTTCCAGGGAATGGACCCAATTGTAAGACTGGATCCATCGGATGCCTCTCTGGTCGACGTGATCCATACGGATGGACGAAGTGTGTTCCGACTGGAGATACCGGGCTATGGAATGTCTCACGCTTGTGGACATTTGGATTTCTATCCAAACAACGGTAAAGAACAGCCAGGATGTGCTCTTTCCCGGGAAGGAGCCGCCACCATTCCACTCACGCTAATCAAAGATGGTATTGAAGAAGCGTCTCGCGTCCTGCTAGCTTGTAACCACATTAGAGCCATTAAGTTATTTATCGATAGTATTAATGGGAAGTGTCCGTATGTAGGTGAGTTCATAGTGTGTTTTCTGTACAGTGTCTTAATTGAAAACTAACCTAAAACTTTGCACAGCTCATCGCTGCCCATCCTATCAACATTTCCTAAGTGGGAATTGTTTCAAATGCACTTCCGGAAACTGCGCTCTGATGGGTTACCACGCGTCGCTTCCGATCACAACCACCAGGCAAAACATTTCGGAAAACGACATTGCCGTTGGCTCTTCGATCCCGGTGGCCCCTCAACCTGGCAAATACTTCCTAGCAACGGGAAGGGATTTCCCTTTCTGTCGTAAGTTCCAGCACGGGCTGATAATCGTTACAGTTTGATAATTCTTTCGCGATTTCATTTCCAGAACGTCACTACCGGTTCACGATCGAGCTAGCCAAGCCCAAGTCAGCCGAACAGTGGGTGCAGGGTCATCTAACGGCGGGCATTTTCTCCGAGCGCGGTGCAATTCGCAGTTTGGATCTTACGCCGAAGGGGACGGCGCGGTTCGAGCACGGAACCGTCTACCAAGTGGTGGTCACCAATCCGCACGATCTCGGCGATAGGATCCGAAAGGTGGAACTGTCCTGGGCGCACGACATGAACGTCCTGGAACCGACGACGCTGTGCCTGTTCTGGTGCAACAACCACCTGTATGTCAAATCGATCCAGGTCGAAACGATGCAGATGCCATCTAGGATGATTCATTAATTGTTATGTTATATTCTCCGTGCAGGATAACGATTATGATGTGAAGGGATGTTCGCCATCACCATGAGGCGCTGAACAACAATGTTTTGGTTAGAAATGATATGAGAGTATGTTTTTTTTTTCACCACATTGGCCTTGCAGTTTATTGAAGAATCCAAGTGAAGCTAAAGTGAAGTAAAACATCGTAGTATCTGAAAATGAAATTGATAATAAGTTTCTGTATATTTTTCATACTGTAAGGAATTAGTCAGTATCGTCATTATCGTCGATTTTCTTATCTTTCTATCACCAATTACTTTGCTTAGACAGTTTGAAACCCCATTTTCAACGAGCGCCATCTCCGACGTTTAACCTCACTTTTGCGTTACCTGGATTCCTCCATAGATGTGTTTGACAGCAAATCATATGAATTCCCAGGAACTCATTTTCCGGAAATTCATTTCCATTCCCCATCATTCTTTGGAACGACAAATCCAAGCAACAGTAAAATTTTGGAAATTGTTATCAGGTAAATGATGCATTCCGGAAATGAAATTCAGGAAAATTAAACAACCGAACAGCCAAAGTTATTCATTAATGGTGAAAAACCGCAACCTGAACAAACTTCAGATATTGGATTGAAAGCACAGTAATATGCGAGAATACAGAAGCCACCTGCTGTTAGTAAAAGCGAAATTAATATTTGTGGAAAGCAATGCATGTGAGATGTTCTTAAACAAGTTGAACTTGATCATCAAAGGAAAGAAGTCCGAGGCAGCCCTACAACTGAAAAGGGTTGACTGATCTAATCTACCGAATTCGTGGTTTTGCAACGAATCATGCAACGTGCCGACACAAGGTCTGGACAAACTTGTTGCCTGGACTAGGATCCATTGGTCCGAGTATTCCTCCCCCTTGGTCGTTGTCCTGTACCGTGTCCATTCACGAACAGTCGCCAGTATTCGTATTTCTGGATCTTCATGAGGCTTTTGAGTTTGCTTTAGAAGCCGTTTTATTCTTCGAAGTACTCAGGTTATCCACGTCTGTGTACATTTTGAATGCGTCGGATTTTTTACGCCAAACATCAGTATATTGTTCATCCTACCATAGAGATTGAGATTACCAGCTAAAAAACGTTCCTGGAACTGGTTGAGTTTAAGCGTCAAGTGCGCTGTCCAAGACTTGGTTGACAAGTAAGCTATCATTACCTCAGTTTTCTAACGCCGTAACGGTTTCCTCTAGGGCTGTCCTGAACATTAATAGGCAATGGATTCCGTTGGACTAAACCCAAATGTGTACGAACAAGCGATCACTACCACTAGGGGATGATTGCCAGCCGTAATGCGCCCTTGTATAGCTCGCTGCTGGTTTCATTATCGGCGGTCATGAATGAGCCCAGATATACGAATTAGTCTCTCGCCCGATTTCGTTACCATCAATCGGAATTCGTGGCTGGAGGCTAACATCGTCCTCTCAAGCGCTTTTTCCTCACACAACGCATTAACGACAAGCCCAATCCTGCTAGCTTCAGCCTACGCTATCAACGTCGTAGGTGAATCCAAAAAGTTGGACGGACTTCCTGAAGATCGTACAACTTGTATCTATCCCCGCAATGCGAGATATTCGAATTTGTTCTCACTAACTGTGCGAATAACCACCGCATGTCACGACAATTGGTGCTCAGAAGTAAGATTGGTCCGACACGAGTAAGGTTAGCTGGCACTGAAGCACATTCTTCTCGCCGACCAAAATGGAATCCCGAGCTCATGTCCGCGCTGTACGCAATGATTGCCCAGGCACTCAAAGCATCGATTGCTAGTGCCAATGAACAGGTTCCGGCCAGAGAAGCAGCTGCTCGTTGAAGCATCGCCGTTGTCAATGCTCGGTCAGCAGAAGAAACGTTTGTCACCGACTATTTCAACTGGTTCAGTGGACACTCGCAGCTGACTCCATCCCAAATTCGCACGGGCCCACGTGGGGGTGGAGCTGAATAACGGCAGAGTTTTTAGTTACCACCGTAATCCCGCCTAGATTTCTTGCTTCGATCGTGCGAGGACTTAGTTCCTCGAGAGCGTCAAGTTCAGGCACATAATACAGCATAAAAGTGGAATCGTCGCACAGTTTGTCCTTCGACTAAAGCAGGGTGCTGCCTGCTGTGAATATGGCGAATTCTTGGCCCGGACGCTCATCGAACAACTTCTGCACGGACTGAAGGCACGAGCTATCTGCGGACAAGATCATCGCGAAGAACCCGGAAACATTTAACGCTGCGTATAAGTTCGCGCACCACCTGGAAGCAATTCGAAACACCGCACGAGAAATCAACACTGGTGCATCGTCCACATATCCAGAAGCAACAAAGCAAGCCTAGCTATGGGTAGCCAAGAACGAAGAAGTTTTCTGAACTTCGAATCACGTGGAACAGTGCTGGTGATCAGTATCTGCGGATTTAATGTCATTTCCGCGACGTTAGATGCAGTCTATGCAACAAGGAGGGTCACATAGCCAAAGTGTGAAGATCGGAGAAATCGAGGTCTCGAAACTCTTCTACTAATCAGATACAATCGTAGGAGAAGCTAGTTTCCGAAGCCGGCTTGGTACAGTCTCTCAGTCAAGTCAACCACGTCCGCATGCCACGCAGAAGCAAATGATCGACGTAAAAATTGATGGTCTACCACCACAAATAGAGCTGGACACCGGAGCACTGAAAAAGCTGGAATCGGCATGGAGAATCGAAGCTGCGAAGAGTATCCTGCCGAAATTTTCGCTCCAGCCAATCGCATCATCTGTCTTGGCCGTCTCCCTGTACATGTATCTGTCGGATTTACAAAGCGCACACTAAATCTACACATTGTGTCCAGAGAATCCGACTCTCCGTTGTGCGCGAATGGATTGTCCACTTCGCTGACCAGATCAACTTGAAGCGAATGTTTTCTTCAGACTCGTCCGTCAACTTTCTTACGAGCACCGGATGTACTCCGGGTCAAGCAGCACACCTGTGGAAACTTCTTGATAGCATTGGTAGCATCTTCAGCGACGCTCCAGGAAACCTTGAAGCGCCACCTGCGAAAGTTCAGCTGAAGCCAGGGGTCTCTTCCATTTTCGCGACTGATCGGGTCGTACCCTTCGCACTACCTGTTCGGTATGGAGCGGAAAACGCTAGGAAACAGGCTTCTGGATTCTATGAGAAAGTGGACTACTACGAGTGGCCACACTGACCTACGTGATGACGAAGTACGGAGTTATTCGGATCACTAGATGATTATTGACGAGCATCCGATCCCGAAGCTTGAAACGATATTCAACAAGACGAAGGGAGTTATCTGGTTCTCTCAGCCAATGCCTACACGCTTCTCCCAATCGGTGATGAATTTCGCCATGTGCTCACTCTCAAGGCTCAAACGCAGTGATAGCGGAAGCGGAACGGTGACGGCAGCGGAATAGCCCAATCTGACTAAACCTGATTGTCGGATAGAGAACTGTTTAGATTCAAGTAGATTCTAATTAGACATATCGACGTCATTTACGACAGCTGTCAAACTTGCCGTTTCCGTTCCGTTTCCGTCCACATTACGTTTGGGCCTTCAGACTATGCGAAGCAGGTGACACATCTCGTCGAATGTAAATTTATGGAGAATAACTTGACGTCACCACAACCGCAACACGACCAATCATCAAGTGCAATGTAGGAAGCGTCTAAGGATGGGTTTGATTCGCACGCATCGAGGTTCTTGTCACCTAGCAGCAGTGCAGAGCTGTCAAGGGCTTTTCGCCGATATTACCAACAATCAATGGGAACGTCCGTTAATTACGTCACGCAAAAAATGACTTTTTATAACCCGCCCTTGTCACATTTTTTGTATGGACCTTCATATTTCTTTGTATGAATCGCCACGTTTTCCCAGGTGATGGGTCCAGTGACTTGCCCACAAGTTTATATCAACTTGCCTGTAATCAGGAAAGCTTAAACGCGTACAAGAACAACGTCGTGTGCAAACAAAATCCATTCATAAGTCAGCCTTATGCAATTCCATAGCATCGTTCTTGGTCAGCAAATTCTCAATATTATTTGGCTGAGTGTGAAGGCTGTGTGACCGCCTATTTATGTCATCATAATCAGCACTCTTCAAGATTACGGACTGAGAAAACCGAATACCAGCGGTCGCGCCAATCGATTTAACTCCAGTTCGATAAGTCCAAACAATGGCGCATCTAGTGCGCTGTATGGCGCATCTGATGCGCTTTTGCAGCGCACTAGATGCGCCATTGTTTGAACGTATGGGCTGGAGTTAAATCGTTGGCGTATTCCGATTTTCCAGCTGCACCGAAACCATGTCTACCCTACCAGTCAAGTAGCTACTGTTTCTGAAGTGTTGATATTGTGAACAATAAAACAGTTGTTTCTATGCCTCCGCCATGGCAGGATGGCAATAAATCGTAGTCTTTATTTTAGTTTTTAGAGAACATTATTGCCCGTGCGCGATCCATACACTGTAACCATCAGTACCCATTCGTGGGCTAAAATATCAACCATTTCAAACTTGAGTGGTTAACTCCTTTAATGGTTAAAATATTTTGTTAATTAATTAAAAACCTGTACGTCAGGCTATTGGGTTATTTTTACCATTTTCTAAAATGTTTGTTATTTGAGAAATGGGTATAAATGCCATTTTTCAAAACGTTTGTTATTTGCGAAATAGGAATGAAATACCGATTTTTCGTGATATGTTTTTACTTGTTATATTGAATAATTCTAGACAAAATAGTCAAAAGGTCGAAAGTAACATTTGTAAACAATGGCTTCTAGCGTATTTTCTGGATCTGCTGCTCCCACAGACAAATATACCAGAGACAAATGTGTAGATGTAGATATAATCAATCTGGCATTTAGGAAATTTCAAGATTTAAATGCTGTTCCACAAATGTTACTCATTCTTGTTTTATTTTGTCTAAGTCGCATTTGAATAAACATATAGTAGATCGCAGCCAACTGTTTAATTCGTAACATCCACTCTTTAGCCACAGGCCTTTTACCTCTCAGGTATGTTCAGTTCGGGGGTTTGTCCGCAAATATTCCGGCGACGGGGTGGTCCATTGAAGCGGTCATCACCGTGATCATCAAAGTTACCTAAATCCTTTGAACAATTCTAGAAGGTTTCCATGGAATATATCTGATGAATTAAATTTTGACTCAACTTGATGAAAGCTTGGATGTTACGCTCCGGAAGTAACACGTATTTGATACCATTCTACTGATGAAATTGAATCATTTAATATAACAAATTAATAACATTACCTCTCAGTTTTTGGAAGCTTTCGCTATCCATTTAACCTACAGTTCTTCTATATTTTCGCATTTTATCTGGACTGGATTCCACGGTTTTATTTTATTTTTCGTACAGCACACATTCACTTAACATAACTATTCAAAGTGAGTCAGGAAAATGTTAAGATATTTTCCCATTAATGGGTAGAAAAATACCCATCTTTTTGGTCTCTCATTGAAAATAAAAATGGGTCTTAAGTATGCATTATTTTGATTTTGGAAGTACCCATTTTTTTTGGCAGCTTCATATACTATCAAAAGATGCGTAAATTTTTACCCATTAATGGGTACTAGCCGGTTACAGTGTACATATCTTCCCATGTAGCACACCGCGATCATAATTAGTTGCAGCAACTTGATTATGACATACTAAGGAAAGACACATTCATGTTTTCTCCAAAACAAACGCGCTTATGTCATTGCTGTTAAAGTTTTATAATATGGTAATGTACTTTCTACTACCTGTCAATTGATGCCAGCGATGCCAGATATTGAACCTGTCTCTTATTACTTCTAAACCATTTTCGGCATATATATTCAGTTGGTGAAACTGCATTTTTGAACACACCCTATGTCTGATAATTTTTCGGAAGTTGAATACAATTCCTTTAAATTGAATATATCAGCGGATAGAGATAAAAGCTTCTCTTCCTTAAAGAGTGCTTAATTTGTATTTGTGACCTTTGTTCAAAAGAAATGACTAATGTAGGCGCTGATTTGATCATGCATACAGCCTCACACAGATTACAGACATTACACAGATATTGAGCAAAAGCTACATATTTTTACAGACATTGAAGTATTTATCAATAAGATGTGAAACGATTTTGTTTTCTAAAATTTGTTTGTTGATCTAAAACATCCTATGGCTTCGTTTCTTTATGACAATTTGACGGGATTATGGAGAAAATTGATAATCCCGGGCGTCTAGCAGTCAAAACTAAATTGCTGGTCAGATTAGAATTGACCGATAGCAATTTTCTGCCAGCCCTGGAAATCAGTTTCTTCCTCTAAACTGGCCATCGCGAAAGCGAGTGAATTTGCAAAAAATTCCGACAAAGTCGTTTGGCATTCCGCAACGGATGGCGATATTTTTAGTGTGGTTTTTTGTAAAAACCACTCAACAAATCTCCATTAAGCTACCCTGCTAACGTTACGTCATCTGCATAAACCCCGATGTTATAACTCAGTTCATTGACATGGCTAAAAAGAGTCTGAAGGTGTGTCTGGAAACGCTCGTAGATAAAGACTAACTGAGTGCTGCAGTTGCTCACAAAGTGAAAGAAGAATTTGGGCAGCTATTGCTCCAACGCGGTCTTCAAAATGTTGTACCGGATTCAAAGAAAAAAGCGGAATTTGACAACATTTGTTAAAGGTGCTCACCCTGTCGTACGAACGATGGAGCGAAGATTTTCAACAAATGAAAAGTGTCTGATGGTGAACCAAACTGTAAACGTTTTGGTAGCTCAGAGAATGCTTACCAACTGTCAACGACGTTGAAATCACGAATTCCGTGATACAATATGCACGCTATGCACGTGCATAATTTTATATTCGAAAACCTCAAATGATGTACTAATTTTCATCTATGTTTATGCTTCTAGAAACTTGAAAGATAAATGACATATAGAATATTTACATTCCTCATTAGCAAAATGAGAGACCAAAGCACAAGATGCCCGATTTGCGACTGCTACCTGTTATTTTGTCAAAATGGAAACAAGTCAGAATTTCATGTTGAACAATTTCTTCAACAACGTCAAAAATATTGTTTAATCAATTTATATTAATTCATTTGTCTAATCTAGAAAATTTGGAAAAAAAATAAGGAAAAATTATTGAATTTTATATTAA
>JASCZW010006305.1:0-101057 GCA_034211315.2 Aedes japonicus | reverse complement strand
TTTCTTTCTAAGTTCGGCATGCACGCGATTCTTGCCTCTAGGTAACGGCATCCAACGTTCTATTAAACCACTACGATGCGTCAAAGTTGTTGTTGTTCACGCTGCGCTTGTTTTTTGCGAAAACAACTACACAATCCAGTGGCAATGGATAGCAATCAACCACTTTACACCTTTCAAAGGCAAAAAAAATGTCCAAAGTGACAAGTAAAGACCATTAACCTCAAAAACACATTGAAAAAAAAACGAAAATAAAAGTATCAAAGTAAGCCCATCATCTGTCAATCAGTCATCGATTTGTTCATCCGCGTGATAAGATCTAATAAATTACTTTTTGCCGTACAATCACTGTCATATCTAATCCATCCTGAATACTGAATGTCTCCACAGATGCCAAAAATCGGTGCCGTCAGTGCTGAAGAGGACGCGCTCCGCCTGCACTGCCAAGGGTTGCAACTGCACCAACGGTCCGGTTGTCTGAAGAACTACTGCGAGGTGCTACGAGGCGAAAATTGCCTGCTCGGCTAACTGCAAGTGCATAGGTGAGTGAGTGTATCTGCATTTTTCTCATTCTCATTACGTTAGATAAGATTGTATGAAAAACGCACCACAACCGGCTGGGTGTGTATGTTTACCTGCAATCATTGCCTGTTTTTTTTCTATTTATCTGTTTACATTCTGACTTTACCTATCATACATACACTACAACATTTCTACTGGCTGCTGTGGCGCGAGCTAACATGCGAGAGTGAGAACAAACCAACGACAAAAACAAGCAAACACAACGAAATTCCCCGGACTGGCACATTTTCGCTCGCTCTTACTAAACGGCTTTATTTTTCATTTTTATTTTCTCGTTTGACGCTTATCGCGTTCGGTCCCAGGTTGTCGCAACACCGAGCAATACGCAAAAGAGATCGATTACGTTCTCGGTTCCACCGGTTTGGATGGTGGCACTGACGCTGCCGAACCAGGTGGAGGTGGTGCTGATTCGGACATCTATCAGGTGACGAAAGTATGGCGGAAGTAAGTCGCACCGATACTAGTTTAGGTGGTTCTAGTGGTATCACCGTAGTTGCCGTCGGTGGAGAACCAGCAGCAGTAGCAGCAAGAGCAACAGATTCACCAGCAGTTGCCGGAATCAAACGAGCTCATGCAGTAGAACCCGATCTCACCCAACTACCGTCCGTCGAAACAGCCGCACAATTTTATGACTCCGGACGTTATCGAAGCAACGGTCCAGTGCATGATTGCTCAAGCGGACGAGTGTCAAAAGCGCGGCTGCAACATCCGAACCGCCGAACGTATGATTCTCGAGGAATTCGGGCGCTGCCTGGTGGAGATCATCGAATTCTCCAGCAAGTCGGACAGCTAAAAGCTGTACCTGGTCGATTGTGGGACGACAGTTTATTGCACACCATTAGGCAAGATTACGGAGACGCGTTTTGCTCCTATCCGGTACTGATAATAGGATTACCGACTTACACACAAACTAGAGAGTAGTTACATATCGGTGCCATCATCGCGAATGGCACGCGAAAGATAACTGGTTGTTATTTAACCAAAATTTGGTCTAGAACATAATGTATTAGCAATAAATATTTAAAGAATGATGGAGTTTAATTCAAATGTAATATTTATTTCTTTCTCATCTTACTTCTAACTTTTTTCATATATTTTTATGACTTTTCAATAAGCCCTAGTCGATAGAGTTCTTTATCCACAAAATGGCATAGGCTGTACTTCAAAAAAGAAAAAAAACCTATGATCAAACACTTTTTCTGCGAGTCAAATTTACCAAATAGATCGTTCATAGTGACTGAATTATTAATAATCAATTGTTCGAAAGAAAAAACTAAAACCAATTATTCTATATCTGATTGACAATTAGTGAAGTAGCGTGTAAAATATTGTACAAAAAAGGCAATTCTATGGTTTACAGTGTTTGATTAGCATAATTGAAAGTAGTAAGAGGAATTATATAAATATGTGTAAGGACGAATAATGATGAATTAAAATTTATGCTAACCTCATTGCTCTGTAAAACAATAATAAAGGATGGTAATGATAGAAACGGAAAAGCTAGATTGGAAAGAAATTACTGTTGGATATCCAGCACTCACTTTCTGAGGTGGAGGGACATGATTCGATCATGAAGGGGCATCTCTTTTCGGCAAGATTCACGTGGTATGGCAGTTGATAACCTTTCGGATGTCGTCGCGTTCGGAAGAAATCCAAAACAGAAACAGTGTCACTACTACAAGAAAGAGGGCTTACAGAGAAAATATAAAAATGGCGGGCGTGAAAAGTCTTCCCTCTAGTAAAGCTGCTGAAAAAAATATCTGGTAAGTTATGATTAGGGTGCCAATTCCCACCTGAAGAATGATGTGTTCTTCGACAAAAACACGGATGAGACTATTTAATTTTCCGATGGAAACACCATTAATTGACTGGTGCTTGCTTTTGTGAATGCTAAATCCAAAGCGCGATCGAAGATTCGTTCACTCGCTAGCGATTTGTTCGCGGTGAGTAGGATTGCGAGCAGTTGGATTCACTGCCAGGAAATAATTTGATTATTCCTCAATTATTTGGCACACTTCCCGCACGTCAAGATCGACTCGTCGGTTGCAGGTGAAGGTCAAACAGAAGCTGCTGCTGAACAAATGTTACTGATGCTGGCAGAAAAACAGTTCGGCGAAATGGTAGCGTCAAAATCAGCGAGGAAAGTGTGTTTTGCATTGGTGTAGCATTAGGGTGAAATGGGAGAGAGTCCTTTCTCCATATGAATTATATGTTAGGGTAATTTTCCCTTCACGTTCTTAGACTAAAAACCACAAACAAAACAAAACAAACAACGATCGAATTGCTAACCAATGGATGCTCCAGTGGAGCAAATGGTTTTTGAAAATTTCATGCCTGTAGACTTAATAGTATTTGAGTTTGGTGCTCAGAAAACATCGAAGTGATAGGGATTTGATCCCGTATGTCCTTAGCTACAGGCAACGGTCCCCGCTAGAGTTTCTTTACTGCAACGAATGCGTGAGACTCTGTGTCTGTACCAGGAATTCGTGAATATAGACGATTATCTCTTAAAAATGGAGCAACATTACACGAAGTTCTGCAGCACAGGAAAGGACCTGATAAAACCTGTTGGCCTACCTTGCGGGGATGGCTGAAATCTTTCAACGTAAATACAACTACCATGGAGAACCATGTAGTCGATACCCTCACATTGAACCTGATTCGGAAGAAGCTACTTTGGTGAATGAGCAAACCCGGTTGTCTCACATCTGAAGGTATCGCATCCCCAAGGAGGCGAACTTCAAACCTAGGTGACCGAAATGACGTACGTGGGTTATTCCAACAACCAAAGGCATAGATGTCCGCAATAAATGAAGATTGTAAATTTAAACTCGAGACTGTGTGTCATCGTTAGAGATGAAATTCCGGCAATCAATCACGCAAATGTGAGGCAGAAGGATTATCGTGTTCTATCCGAGAGCATTACTCTGTGAAGTCTAGTTCATAATACTCAATTAAACAACAGATCAGGATGTTTATAAAATCCGGATGTGCTCCTTCGATTGCATTCTTACAGCAAAAAATATACCGTGAAGTACCCATATTCTGCGCACCTGAAGCCCCAACTCTGCGCATTTTAGAACATTCCAAACTAATCTTTAGCTGAATATTCCATGAATTTAGTTCTACATGTAAATACCGGTCAAAACTTTTATTTTACATTTTATAAAATCATCTGAAGACAACGTTGTTGGAAAATTTGAAATAAAACAGACCAAAAAACAGTTCTCTGTCGGGACACCGAAAAAAATGCTCTTATTCGGTCATATCAAAAGGTACACAATTCTACCATCCAAGTTGCTTGAAATTATTTATTCTACATTTTTTTCGAACAACGTATGCATTTTTCGCTCCTAATGAAAAAGTTAGATTTTTGATTTCTCTGAAAATAAGAACCACCCTAGTTTTCTTTCGCACCAAAAAACTGCATGGAACGAAAAGTCACCTTCACTTACGGAATAATCGAGCGGAACATTTTTCCGAAAGTAAAAGTGACAGCTCCCATAAGTTTGCGTGGAAACCTTACAAATTCATATTTTATTTTTCGTTCTTTTCAGGTGGATACTACTGCAGAAATTTCTTTTCGATTCTTTACTTTTCCGTTTCAGTTAACGGAATTTAACATGGGTTTGGTATAGAAAAGGAAATTTCTTTCGAACACGATACCGACCTTTACTTTTTAGGTCGATACTAGGCTTTACGGAATAATGGAGCGGATTTTTTTTCCGAAACTAAAAGTGACAGCTCCCATTACTTTGCGTGGAAACCTTACAAATTCCAATTTTATTTTTCTTTCTTTTCAGGTGGATACTGCTGCAGAAATTTCTTTTCGATTTTTTACTTTTCCGTTTCAGTAAACGGAATTTCACATGGGTTTGGGATAGAAAAGGAAATTTCTTTCGAACACTATACCGACCATTATTAGAAACAAATTTGTATAGAGGACAATTTCAAACTGACTGAAAATGTATCTTTTCAGCTAAATTCGCATTCTGGACCACTGTGACCACTGCGATCTGACCAACAAGTTCTATAGACTAACTAGCGTAACTAACTGAAAACGGTTGAGCTACTATGATCAAACAACAAAAAGAATCTATAGCGAAATTACTCATCATTAATATCGGAAGTAAAAACTTTCTTCAGGACAGTTTTCCTTAGATAATTTAGAGTGGCCCTACAGAAAAAAACAGTTTTTTGCTCTAATTTTTTTATTTCAAATTTTTCAACAATGTTGTCTCCATATAATTTTTATAACCTGAAAAATTAAAAGTTTTGACTTTAAATCTTGCCAATGTCTCTTACCACTAGCGAGTAATTAACGATTTTTTCATAAAATTACGCCCATTTCAAATGTGTTTTACTCAATTTAAAAAAAATAATCTATCTCCAATTTTCAGACATAATATGCAATAATAAAAATCTTATCAAATGCCGCTAAGAAATATTTTTTTGGTTTGGCCCAGCTAGAAAAAACAGAAAAAGGCCTATTTTGTGTACAAAACCTATAATAACTTTTGTTTGACATACGATAGAGACAAGTTCAGCACATCATGAATGGTAACTTATATTGTTCAAGAATCATTGCGAAGACACCTTTGCTGTAAAGTTTGAAATAAAAAAGTTACAACATAATAACTGATTTTTATACGGACACCCTACGTAGGCAAAATGCTCTAATTCGGTCATATCAAAAGGTGCAGAAAAAATTATACCATCTAAGTTCCTTGAAATTATTTGTTCTACAAATTTTCGCAACAATGTATGCCTTTATTTCTGCAAATAAAAAAGTTAGATTTTCGATTTCTCTGAAAAAAGGACCACCCTACACTCAGCGAAATAAACTTTCGATATTCATAAGATTTCATTATGATTATTTGCTATAAGAAATCAGTATGAATTTCATAAATTTATCTTATGAAGTATAATGATGCCAAAAAAATAAAATTATGGAGCAACCTGGATTCGAACCTTGAACGTTGATGTTATGGGTCCAGTGACTAGCCCACTACTATATATCAACACTTGTAGTCAGGAAAGCTTGAAGGCGTACAACAACAACAACGTCGTGTAAAACAAAATCCATTCATAAGTCAGCCTTATGAAATTCCTTAGCATCGTTCATAAGTTCAACCTTATGAAATTCTTAAGAATATTTGGCTGAGTTTAGTTTTCATTCACACCACTTGTTATTAGAAAGAACTTTGTGGAAGACAATTTTGCTCCAAAACTTCAAACTTAGGCTGAAAATATATCTTTCCAGCTAAATTCGCATTCTGGACCACTGTGCATGGGAACTTCGCGTACCTGAAGGTATAAAATAGATCCTGCTGCGATCCTTAGCCTCTTGTCCAGTAACTCTTATACCTACCTCCCCGTGGTGCCGACTGGGCTATGAGTAACCATAAGATAGATCGGGTAACGAACCCCGGTGGGACCTTTGCCATATGCTTATAGGGAAGGGGGGCTGCCGTCTTCAAATTGCGCAGTCTACCTGAGCGCCTGTTCTCCATGCCAGGGGTGGCTCAAAACAGCGTCTGTTCCTCATGTTAGGAGCGGCTGATGATCAATCTCGTGCCAGCGTGGGACTCTAGAAAAAGCTGTGCACAATGGTCCTACGGCGGAACAGGGGGTTGGGGAAGGCCCAACAAGCCGCCCTTCAAAAATTAAATGTCACAAATAATACAGAAGTTAATAAGGACCGGAACAATCGGCAAAAACCTAGGCGACAGAAATAAGGACTACGATTGAAAGCTCATGGAACTGCAAATCGCTCTGCTTCCCTGGCTGCGATAAGATAATCATGACGAACTTCAACCACGTAACCTCGAAGTCGTAGCACTGCAGGAGGTTTGCTGAACACGACAGAAGGCATGGAAAAGCGGGCATCGAGCGACTACTTTTTACCAGAGCTCTGGTACCACAAACGAGTGTTATAGCAACAATCAATATGCAACCAGCGATTTGAAATTGGTTTGTTGTAGAACCCCTTAGTCCGAAATACACCTTGAAGCCAGCATCTTGCTATACATATTTGCGCCTTTGTTTTGATTTGCTGTGTTATTTTGACAGAATATTTGAGTGTGTTCGTGTGAGCTAAGAGATCATTGCACCGAATGTATTAACCTCACTCTTTTGACAGTTTAGGGAGCTTGTTTACAAGGTATTAGATTTTGAACCGCTCAATCAAAAATTTCATTTGCTTTTGTCGATTCTGTATGATTAAATTCAGGAAATGATGTAATAATAAGCACTGGTGTAAGTTTTCCTGCAATTTTACTTCAATCGTAATAAATTGAGACTACAAAATCTCAAACCGATCTCAACGAAAATATTTCAAGTCCACGTAAGCAAGTACCGTGGTACTGGTGAACAAAATCCGCGTTGCAGTGACCATAATTTGTGCCAAAGGTGACCAATTCGAACAAATCTAAACTGATTCTGAAATTTGTTGTTATTTCCGACATTTTTGCTTTCATTCAATAATATTTAAAAAAAGATCAAACAATTATGGCGGTTTACTTTGTTGCAGTTTTTAATGGGACAATTGAATGAATACGTCTGCTTGGTATGACGGTAGAAGATGGAGTGTTTTATTTAACTAATTAAACATGCTGGCATACTATGATTACATCATTGGTATTCGATGGTTACTTCGCCAAAATCCCCCCTTAACCAAGAATCCATCCAACTCCAATTACCCGTCTCTCAATTTCAAATTTGGGAGCCGGAATCGCCTTGGTTAGAAAATCTGCGACCTGTTGTTGACTGCTAACGTGCTGCATCTGGATCGTGTTCTCCTCAGTCTTCTCTCGAACAAAATGATGGCGAATATCGATATGCTTGCTGCGTGTTGAGTATTCAACTTCCCTCTCAGCTAAATGGCTTTTGTTGTCGCAGAAGATTGTGATCTTTTCTGGAGCTCCGGATAACTCATGTCGTAATCCTCGCCACCAGATAACGTCTTGTGCTGCTGCGGACGCGTGCATTGCGCCAGAAACTGGAGCCTCCTACCAGCTCACGGAATAGAACATTCTGCATCTGCTTCCGTTCTGCCTCGGTGCAAGGGCTCATCTGCTTCGTTAACTTCTGGTTGTGATCAGCCGCTGTTGAATATACTGCTCCTGGTCCAAATACACGACATCTTCTCCTCGCTCGACTCGGATTCCAAGGACTTTTTTGGTCAATCCGAGATCCTTCATTAGGAACTTCGTTATGAACTGCTTCTGGTTTGGTGAAGCAGATTTTGCTGCCTCCATTTAATTCCGCACAACCATCTCTAAAGGTGCCTCTTGTTCGACAGGATCAGCTTCTCGCAGCATAAATTGGCCTTCGCTCAAAAATATCACGTCACGGCTGACTACTACGTTGTCTATTTCGGGATTGTACACTCTGTACGCTTTGGAGTTTTCACTGTAGCCCATGAACACACATCGCTGAGACTTCGCATCCCACTTGCAGCGCTTTTCCTTGGGAACGTGCAACATTACCTCACTGCCAACTACATACATGAAGATGCGATAGATCTGGACGCTTCCCCGTGAATCTTTCCTCTGGAGTGGCTGGTAATCCTTCCGTCGGTGAACGGTTGACGACGTAAAAGCGGTGGCTACTGCTTCCACCCAGAATCGCTTTTCAAGCCCGGCATCAAACAATATGCTTCTGGAGCGTTCCACCAACGTCCGATTCATCCGCTCTGCCAAACCGTTTTGCTCCGAGTTATACGGAACCGTAGTTTCATGGTGGATTCCAGCTCGACGAAGATACTGCCGCATCGCATGATTCACGTATTCCTTACCGTTGTCCGTTCTGATTCTCTTAATTCGCTCGCCCGTTTGATTATCAGCATATGACTTGAAATCCTCGAACGCTACTAGCACATCTGCCTTGGAGCTCAGAAAATAGATGAACGCCTTCCTGCTAGCATCATCGATGAACGTTAGAAAATATCGACGTCCTCCTATCGACGTTGTCTCCATTGGGCCGCAGAGATCTCAATGGATTAACTCTAGCAAACGTTCAGTTCTGTGGCTCTTCACCTTGAATGGCTGTCGTTAGTGCTTGCCTTGGATGCACGGAACACATTGGAAAGTACTGGATTCTTCAAACTGCACTCCAGTTACCATGCTTCTGCCTCTCTTCATGCCGCTAGTTGACAGGTGCCCTATCCGTTGATGCCAAAGTTCGAAACTGCTTTCCTCTCGTGCAACATAGACTGCCGGATCCTTGACCAACTTCAGCTTGTAAAGGCCACCAAACTGCTGTCCAACCGCTACTACCGCCTTCGTCGGACTGACGACTTTGCACGATTCCTTGTCGAAAGTGACCTGGTACCAATTCTGGCACATCTTGCTCACAGATAGCAGATTCAACGCTAAATCTGGGACACACAAAACATTACTCATTGTGATTTGATAAGACATAACTCCAATGTCTGCTTCCAGATTGACGGCACCCTTGGTGATGACGGCGGTTTTGGAGCTATTTGCCACGTTGATACTGGCCGACACGTTCTTCGCCTCTCGCAAAAGCGTTGTTGCACCGGAATAAAATATCCATTCGACGTCGTCTTGTGCCGACGGCATTGCATTGAACGCCGCGAAGAATGCGGCATGGCCGCTTTGCTTCCCACGGGCTTCTCGAACTTCCTTCTTCTCGCTGGCTCTACTCTGACATTGCAACGAGTAGTGTCCCGACTTCTTGCACCGGAAACATTTCACTCTCGATTTATCGATAGGTTTCCTCTCCGGTCTTGAGTTACTGAAGAGCGCGCCATCACTAGACTTGCCATCGGTACTGACCTTCACATCCTGCAAGATTTTTGCCTTGAAGACGTCCGCCGTTAGCTTCATACCCGCCGACTCCAATCCCAGGATCATTGGTTCATACTGCTTCGGTAGACCCTTCATCAGCAGACTCGCCAGCCAAGTCCACTTTAAAACCGACCTCCGATAACTGTGTACTGGTCGTGAAAAGTTCGTTCACATAGACCTGCGCCGTTTTGCAGATGATTTCCGACCAGCCGGATTCCCGTTAGCCTTCTCAACAGTCCGATCTTCGTAAGTACTACGCAGGTTATCCCACGCATTTTTTGCGGTTTCGGCGTCCCGCACCAGTCCGTAGATTTTGGAGTCGATGCTCAGACATATCGTGGCCAAAGCTTGATCGGAAGTTCCTTCACTTATCTCCGGGTCGTCCTCCTGCTGTTCCTTCACTGCGCACCACGTCCGTTCCTTGATCAGGATCATCTTGGTCGCGAAAGACCAGGAGCTGTAGTTCTCCGAACCGCGTAGAATCTCTCTCACGGGTAACGAAACTGAACCACCTGGTCACTCGTCCTGGAGTATTTGCTTGACCTCTTCCGTTTTCTGCTACGTCATTGCCTTGTCCACTGGCACCGCCTCCGTCTCCGTTTCTGTTCATTTTCTTGAATTATGAATGTCTTCAACGTTGAAAAAATAAATTCTCTTCACCAAACAGAGCTGTTTCCTAAGCAACCGTCTGGGCCCATAACCTAATGGGACAATTGAATGAATACGTCTGCTTGGTATGACGGGAGAAGATGGAGTGTTTTATTAAACTAATTCAACATGCTGGCATACTACGATTACATCAGTGGTTTTCGATGGTTACTTCGCCAACAGTTTTTTCATCTCACCTTGTAGTTCGGCTATCTCAAAAGTGAGGTTTGTGTAATTATCCATCTACACTTCGAAAAAAAAACAATCCTAAATAGAATAAAATCTTAAGCTTTATTTCCGGCAATAAATAGCTAGATATCTGTTCACAACTGTTTAGGGGATATCGATTACAGCAGCTCTAGAATGCAAAGCGTTTAATCGAATAAATGTCTACAGCGAGCGCAGCTTCAAAGTTTTAACTATCTTAAAACAACCAAACGTACAACGATTCGCCATCACTTCGATACGCGAACACCTTGCTTATCCCTCATAGAGAAGCATCCGGCTGGAGCAAACTTTCCCAACTAACTTGGCATAGGTACAGGTGTTTTCAGTGGGTACCCTCAAATCCATCATTTTCTAAAAAACAAATGTGTAAGATGATTAACGATGAGCTTCATTGGCGCAATACGCTAATCTTTACCATGTATTGTGCATAGCGTTTGTAGGAACTGCCATGCAGAATCAGTACGTCCAGCACATCTTCAGCGCTTACGGCATTCTCATCAACCGCCTGGGGATCTTCGTTTAAGCGGCAATATTTGCTTCGATCTAACTTGGCCACCACATTCGCATCCAGCGGGTGCCAGCTGTACACTTCCGGACAGAGCAGATACGATGGATTCAGATTACTTTTGTATCGCATCTTAGGGCACGAGTGGATATAGAACCCCATATAGTAGTTGGTAATACTGGGAGTGTGCTGTTGCATCTTACGCGTGAAGGCAAGTTCCCTGAAAATGTAAGGTTTTAGAGTAGATCGTTCGAGCATTCGAAATTTATGGAGCAAAAATTACCTCAGAGAAGCATAGGTTCCTAGAGAGAGAAATCTATATTCAGGGTCGTAGAAAAAGTAAACCGAACTGACGCAACTGGGGAGAATGTCGATAACCCCAACGGCTATGAGGCGATCGTCCAACCAATACTGCTGATGAAACGATCCAAATCCACAACTCGGGGTGTTTTGGCCAGTCGTGTACTGAAAAGTGTGCGACATTAGTATTTTTTCCAGCAAAGAAATTCTGTTCCATTGAAGGCAAAGTTAGGGGGCAAACCAATTGAAATTAGCAAACAACAAAAATCAAACAGTGGAAAATTGAACGTAGAAGCACGCGCAAAAAGAAAAGCTTCCGGGAAACGAACAGCCGTACCTGGAGCGGTGACTTGACCAGGAAGTCCAAGTATTCATCGATCGAGTTTGGCGGATCGTTGTGCACCTCGGTTTGGTACTTCTTGTACACGTCAAAGGAGACCTGCTTGGTTCGCTTAAACTCATAACTCGAGGTACAGACGATAACGAGCTGATGTTACCGATTTGGCATGTTTTGTTTTGTTTATGGTTTAAGGAGAAAGAGTCGGGAGAAAAAAAAAAGAAAGAAAAACAAAGCAATATCACTTCAACTATCCTAAACTAATCACCTTTAGCGGAGATTTCACTAGGAATCGTTTATAACGATCCATGTTCAATTTGGAAGGGGGGTCCTGGTGGATCTTCATCTGATACATTCGAAAAAGAGCATATACCAAGTCATTAGCCCCTTCCTGCGACATTACCAGTTTTACCTGTAACATTTAAAAATCGAATGTGTTAACTCTGGAGTGCAGCCACACATCAACCCACCTTTAAACGATGTGCCGCTTGCTCGTCTTCTGTAGGTTCTTCGTCAAGAAATTCCTCCAAACTTTTTTCAACGTTCTTGCCCTTCGCTTCTTTCATCCTCTTATCGATGTCCTCCGCTTTCAACCCTTTCTGAATCAATTTTTCACGTTTTCGTTCGATTCTTAATAGTTTAGCTTTCTTCGGTGGATTACCACCAGATTTCGTAGACAAATCGGAATTGCTTCCAATGCTGGAATTCTTTGCCACACATATTCCATCAGTGGCATTCTGCGCTACGGATTCAGAAACTTTTCTGGTGAGATCTTTCACATTGTCTAGGTCCAATTCTTTTCTTGGCTTACGGGCCACATCTCCCATTTCTAAATCCCCACAGGCACCAGCGCCAGCTCCAATTTCTGCGCTTTTATTTCCATCAAACGTCCCGGAGTCCTCGTCTTTTCCCCTTACGCCATCCTTCAGGAATTTATTGACCCGCTTGATGATCTTCTTGTTGGACTTGCTCAAGCGAAAACGAGTGGCATCGCACTTAATCGTATACGACGGACAGCAGGTGGTGTTCATTTCCGGTTTGTAACAATAGCACCCGGACCTCCTCCAGCCACGATCTATCAGATCCTGATAGTCTTGGCATGTCATGGTATGAGCCCACATTCCTGCGTTTAGAATCAGATAAGCCAATCGAACGATATTTGAAAATGATTAATCCAAAAGAAGAAAAATAAAACAAACATAAATAATAATTCAAGTTTGGACAGTGAATCAAACCATCGCAACTTACCATGCGATTGGCAGGATGTAGGTTGCTTGCAATAGCCGCAACTGTAGTCCGCCTGTTTCCCGTAAAAATCCACTATCGTGAACATTGTTCGAATGATTTCCCGTTCGAGTTTTCCTACTTTTTCGAGCGATTTGAAAGGGAATTAATTTTGTTCCTTCCTGTACTATGCGTTCAATTGACCAAACAGAGAGGAAAACAAATCACAACAAGCAGCTGATGGAGTTTTGACAGCTACGAAAGGGATTGCGTGAATAATTTTATACACAGGTAAAATAAATAAGGCATTTTGTTTGTGTTAGCAAAAATGATACACCTAGAAGAAAAAAAACATCTAAACTACACGGTAAGCTTCCTTTACCCATTAATGGGTACGATTTATTAGTGTTGTTATTCCTCCTGTGGATTTTTTACGCATTTTACTGAAAAACTGCGTCCACCCATTCAAATGGGTAGACGCAGTTTTACGGTAAAATGGGTAAAAATTTCCACAGGAGGAATAACAATAATAATAAATAGTACCTATTAATGGGTAAAGGAAGCTTACCGTGTAAACATTACACTGTACACGGTAATCTCAATTAACGCTATTATGATTATAAAGTATGCTTTTTCGAGGGAAACTGGGACTACACGCTAAGACAAGAAAACGGAAAATTCTGTAAAAAATACCGAAAATCACACAAAAGTGCACATACTGAAATTATCGGTAAACATGGATTACCGAAATTTCGGTATTGCTGGAAAACCGGAAAAAACATTAATAATTACTTATTTTTGTACGGTATTTTTTACCGAAACTGCTAGCAGCTCAATGAGAGAATTTTTAACCAAATTTAGGTAAAATATAACGATAAAATCTGTAAATCCACTATACTGAAACATTAAGTAAAATCAAACGTTTTGTTTCGGTAAATTATACCGATACTTTAGGTTTTGCTACCAAAACCTAATTTTCGGTAAAATGAAAACCGTATTTTCGGTAATCTTATCTTAGCGTGTACGCCAAAAAGTAGTACACTGGCGAAAAAAAACTAACGAAGTTCATTAAAAAACCATATGAAATTTAGCCACAAGGAGTCAGTTTGAATTTCATACTTTTACCTTATGAAACATGTTGTTTGTTATCTGCAATCTTTTGAATACAACTATCATATGTTTTTCAATACACAGCCTTATGAAACACATTGTTGTGGAATATGATGAAAAAACACGTGCGTTTGTTATGATATGTTTGTCTTTCAAGGTATTTCACTTCGATATTCATTATTTGAAGAGGTTATTCCTTGCTTTTATCACAATATAAGAAGAAATGCAGATTCAACCGTCTTTATTCGCAAATCAAAAAGTACCTCTCTATAATTCTGGGAATAAATATATTACAACCGAGATTACGTCGAACCTCCGGCCGTTTTGCCTCTCCATCGCTGCCGTTGTTTGTCAAACCGTGCTGCATTAATTATGCAAAGCTTCCTGCCATACGCAAGAAAGCCATACGATTTTGTTGCTATAGATTCCGACGATCAGCAGGTGCATTATCTTCTTATAGTCGCCTTATAGTTCTATAAGCTGCCGTGGTAACTAGAATGAGTGATTTTAGTAGATAATTTTCAGCTGCAGTGCCCTTAAAATTATTCGAATTGTGTTAAGGATGGATACACATGCAACGGCTACATCTGCTTTCAAACAATCAATTTAGTTTATAATAAGTGAAAATTGTATTACCTTGCATTAATTTGTGTCCGTTAATTCTTAACATAATGTCTCTTAGTTGCGCCATTTTCATTGTTTTATAAAATTGTCCTATGTTTTTACATCCCATGTGACGATTATGAAAGTCATAAGGTGCTTTTATGCAACTATTAAAATAAACGTATAAACATTGTTTTGAATATGTAAGATTTCATACGAGTCCTTTTGAAATTTGTGGTAACCTTATGAATTGAAAAATAAGTCAGTTTGTGATGTTTCATAAGGCATAAATTATGTATTTCAAAAGGTTTTATCCATCAGTGTATATTACTTTTACTCCCTTTTGCGTAAACTGAATAAACCTCAAAATGTGCATACTTTTTACTCCTTTTTTAAAATGTAAAAGGCATACTTTTTACTCCCTTTGAAAAGTAAAATATGCATACTTTTTACTCCTTTTGAAATGTAAATATGCATACTTTTTACTCCTTTTGAGAACAAATCGAAAGTGAAAAAGACATTAATTATTATACAATTATTAAATGAAAAAATCAAATATATTACAAATACGTATCTAGAAAATTTACCCAAAAATTTATTCACGCATTTTGTTACAAAGTTGATTATCAGACGTTCTGAAACTATTTACTTTAACCTTATAGCAGCGGCTGGATAGTCAAGATGAAAATGAATATAATTTCTTTGCTCACGAAGTACCAGCCCATCAGCTCCAAGCTCGGTCCCAAGCTCAACGTCTGCTTCTTTAACTTTATCACACAGCTCATTTATGGTGGCATCAGCCGTGTCTTGATCGGAAACTATCATACAATCATCGTCTTCGTAAATTTCATCGTTCGCAACGGGAAGTTTTAGCCGGCTTTCAACCATTTTTGAACCGAGTGTCTTGGATCCAACCTTCGCAAAACTTGTCATCGACAGCTGCAACGCTGGACGCTCCGGTTGAATGTCCTCTCGGTACCAATTCATGGGAAGCTGAGACGTTCGGTTTTGATTCGAATTACCATACGGAACCGTACTGATAACCTCCTGTGGTCGTAGAAAACGAACGAATTGTTTTAGTTTGTCGAAGCTGGCATGTTCAGAGTATTCGATAAAGATGATGTTTATTGTTCAATGATTCGTCCCTAATAACCGAATGCAGTTCCAGACCATGGAAGACCTATTTTGTTTAATACAGTGTTAAACATTTTTAATTACTGACAAAAGCAAAGCTCTTGAAAGAATTTCAATCTGAGTGATCTTCTGCCGACATCATAACACACCGGAGTGAATGAAGAAGAGAGAAAAAAGAGAAGAAAAAATTGACTTCGGTCGCGCATGATTTTGTTCATGCGTTGAATCATTCTTCCAATGCGTTCAATGTCCTGTGAATGACAAATAAAAGAATCGTCTATGAATGCATTCATCGATTCACGAAGATTGAATCGCCCCGATCGTCTCGATAGTGCAAAAGTTGGCTATGATTATTACGGTGTTGTGTGTTGTTCTTGCCGTTTGCAGTTGCTAGCTGATTGTCGAAACTCATTCACGTTTTGCCTCACGGTCATCTTTGAATCGCAGTTATAAATGAAGTAAGTTCTATTGAAAGTAAAATTATGAGCAAAACACAATTTTTGTTTGTTTTAATTTATAGAATAAAACGCCGGTGTACTCAAAAAAACCACCTGGCTGCAGGTTATTGGGCAGGTTGATGGGAAGTTTTGCTGCAAGGCTGTAAAAGAATGTGAACAAGATGATGGCAAAATTCAGCGGCATGTTCTGAAACAACATTTGACCATCAATGCTGCATTGGATTTACCGATTCCAACAGTGGCCGAATCTGCATCTGAGCTGGCAAGAAGTCGAAGAAACAAAAAAAAAAATAATTTTTCAAAAATAATAAAATAAGTTATAATATTATATTTAAATTGAGCTTAATGCCAGTATCCGGATTATTTTGATTAATTTGTCGGAACAAAAAGTGGTCATTGGTACTGAATTTTGAATTATCTGGATACTAGTCATTGTGCTCAGGTTACGTTTAAAAAGGTACTCTGGTATTCCATCTTATTCGCCTTTGAAAATTAGCATTTGATGATTTGTCACAAGCCTTGTTTTGTCGGAATGAAAAGTGGTCCTCCGGGCTAGATTTCGGATGATCCGGTTACTGCCAGCCATGGCTAGATTACACTTGGGAAGGTGCTCCGGTACTTAATCAAACTCGTTTTAGAATATTAATGTAAAATAATATGTCGCACACCCATGTTTTGTTGGAACGGAAAGCAATCTACCGAACCGGATCACGGGTGATCAGGGTACTGGTCACTGTTACGGTGATCCAGAAGGTTCTCTGGTACTACATCGTATTGGGCTTTGATAATCAGTATGAAATGATATTTCGTAAGTCCATGTTTTGGCGGAACGAAACGCGGCCCTCGGAACCGAACCACGGGATTCGAAAGATTACCAGAGAAGCCAACGACGGTCCTAAGTCTGCTAGGGAATGTTAATTTATTGTTATGTTTTTTTCAACAACACGATTTATCACTGAGAATACATTAAAGTCCCCAATTTGCGATAAAAAATTACCATATCTGAATCCAGAATAAATCTGTGACCAGCGAAATTTTAGCGTCAAAAATCGATTGAGAAATGAAAAAAAACATGATTTTTATTACTAAACAAACCGTGAAGCAAAACACACTTATAGAAATCAGTTGACTTCTATTCCACTCAACAAGCAAATCTATGAATGCAATCTTGCATTCATATTGATTCTAAATTTTGATTCACGGATGATTCTCTAGCAGACTAACAGATGATTCACATGATTCAAAATGAATGTGGATATTGCGTGGGTCGCTTTGATTGAATCATTTATTCTCTAGCTTGGTTGGTTCATGGATTCAGTGGTATAAACAATCAGCAGAGATCATATGAAGTATTTTCATGCGACTGTGATTGATCGAAAAAGAAATGTCGAAGCAAAATACGGAATCGGCTGCAATCATGCACGCGATTGAATTTTACATCCTTGGTCACGAGCAGAGATAATTTTCTTTCCTCAGCAGTGCCTACTTTTTACGCATTTTTTTGACTTCGTTGACATACTTGAAAAGGCGTAAAAAGTACTCTTCATTAGTGTATAAAAACTAGTCACTTTTTGACGTATCAACTATAATCTTGAAAATGTGCAAAATATAGTCATAAAATGAGTTTTCAAGATTTACCGTGTATTGAGTGCACAGCAAAAAAAACGTAATAGACATCAACGTAATTGATGCTAACTATAGTCACTAGATTCATAGTCTGGCGGATACAACAACGGGAGCCAATTTGAACTGTCAGTTGGCGGAGCCAATCGAGCATATCTCGAGTATTTCATGTTAAGCGCCTGAAAGCCATTTGTAAACAACGTTGATTTCTCAAAAATTACGAGAATCCCACTATATCCTGCTACTCCATATGGTAGAACTAACATTCTTCTAGCAAATGCTGCTTTCATTTCACGAGAGTGATTTAAGATTCAAGAGAAATCGATATTTAAAGTCATTGTTTACAAATGGCTTTAAGGCCCTTAACATGAATTACTCGAGATATGCTCGATTGGCTCCGCCAACTGACAGTTCAAATTGGCTCCCGTCGTTGTATCCGCCAGACTATGAATCTAGTGAATATAATGCCAACGTATTAAAAACTAACGTAATCAAGGAAATACGATGCACAATAACATTCACTTTATGGAATATTACATTGCACTAAAATTACACCAGAGCAAAATTATTAGTTGCATGAATGTAATAATTACATATCAAAAACATAAATATTACACGAAAACCTATGCACATAAAGGACTCCACAAAAAATGTTAAATATTACACGATTTTGATGCTTTATCGCTTTATGTAAAATAAAATCTCGCAACATTGCCAAAGTTGTTCTTGTTTTTTTTATTGTATGCAGCTGACAAGTAAAGACTTGAAGTAATGTTTGCCATTTTTACCGAAGTAATTTTGATAACTGCTTCAGTATGGATGAAATGTCAGTTTTTCTTGCGGAATAATCCAACGGAATATTATTCCGCAAGGAAAAGTGACAGCCCCATTAAGATAATCTGGGCAGACGTTACTAACGTTTCAAAGTTTGCCTTCCTTTTTAGTTGCATACAAGGAAAGTAATCCCGACAATAAACGAATTTTTTGAGCATTTCTTTTCGTACCCTAATGCACTTTACTTTTCAGCTGCAGTAGCCTTTTGAAGTTAATTAAATTTCTAGCAGAATGAAACCCCAACCGTTTTTGATATACTCTTATGTCGAAGAAATTCTGCAAATTCAGTAACATAGCCGTGAGAGATAAAAAAGGAAGGAATACAATTCCACTCAGTCACTTAGTAAAATAAAACGGGAGTGTATCAATTGTGAACAAGTCATCAGAAATAGAAAACAGCAGAGTTGTCAAGATAAATAGTGTTAGCTGGGAAAGGTACAGTGAACGATTATCATAAGCGGTATGAGTTGCTCTGAGCAAGTTCAGATTTACTAAATATTGCTGTCCTGTCACCGGGTAACTTCTTTTAAATGGTTTTAGGCTTGTTTAGATTGTGTTCTCGTTATTAATTTTTATAACAACTTAACGACCGTGTAGCAGGTGCTTTAAAAGGCTTACGTTTGCCGAGCAGGAACGAATAACTTGATAACTGGGCGCTGCATTTCAGAGCGCTGTATAATAGATAAACAACCTGAGGATATTACAAAAAAAATGTTTCCACAATGTTATACGAATACTAAATTGAGGTAAGACAACACCAAAATAGTACCTCTCAGATATTTCCAGGTATCTCAAATAACAATTTTTGTTATTCAAGACATATTTTGCTTCTAATTCTTAGTTTATTCGAGAGATATTTTGACTGTAATTCTTAGGTATATTAACCCAACAAACAATCACTCATTAAATAAACATCACTTATGCGATTTAATTCAGCAGTGTGTTGAATAATCTCTGAACTATTTTCAATCACTGCTTTTGTTCAGGCATTATTCACACAAATTGGGAGAAGTTATTAAGCTGTCGCCAAGTGCTTTTGGTCACTGGCAATTGCATATGCTTAAGAAACATGTTTGCAGCAATGCACATTGGTCCGAAAGGGCGATTTTCAGGAATAAAATAAAAAGTGCACTTAGATGACGTGTAATCGATTTGGTGTCTTTGAAGAAGTTTTTGATAAGATTAAGGCGCATCTGAAAAAGGGGTCGTCCACAAACTGCGTTCATTGGGGCACGATTTATTTTTTTCAACTTTTTTGTGTGACGTTTTAGGCTTTTAAAACATTCTACAAAATTGTAGAACTCACAATTTCCATAAACTTTGCATAAAACATCAACTTGCTATCTTGTTTTTTTATTGAGATATGAAGCATTTTATATGGGAACCCCTTTAAAATCGGTTTTTTAGCTCTAACTTTTTCTTTGATTTTTTCTCGGTCTACCATGTTCTAAAAAGTTTTTCCTTTTATTTAGACACACAACTTTTACGAAGACAGCAATACGCTATCTCTTAGAACTGAAATGATACAAGCGTTTTGTTGTTCAAAATATGCTATTTTCCAAGGGTTATATCTCAAAATGGCGCAAACATTTTGGAAATAAAATTACGTGACATTATGGTAAATATTTGACTTAACATTTATATGTTTTAATATATGGGGGGTAATTGATAATTACTAGGTGGGCATGAATCAAAGAAGTGTGGTATTCGGTAAAAATACAGTCTTCAATGAGCTTTTCAATTGTAATTTCTTACTTTGAGTTTTCCGCGGCATTCTATGGTGAAGAAAGTTTTTCTTTTCACAGAAACACACAAAGTTTTGGATGATGGCTGTACTCTAGCCTTTAAATTTGAAAAGATTTCAACAATAACAATGAAGGGAGGCGACATGCGACATACTATGTGTTGAGGAAATCAAGTAAGCCATGGAATCGCAGGAAGAGAAAATAATTCACTATCCTAACAATCGTTGCTGAGTACGGTAATAAAAAACAATAATTATCATTCGGAAAAGTTTTTAAAGAAAACTTCAAGCCGAAGAAATAAGCAGCTACAAAAGAACGAAAACAATTTGCAAGCAAACCATCTGAACAATTGTTCCTCTGTCTTAGTGAGTTCCTTTCGAAAGCTGAAACTGAACACTATGATTGCGAATGATTTTTTTATAGAAATGTCCATCACAATATCCAATATCCAGAAAGCGTTCAATTTCTGGATATTGGATATTGTAATGGACATTTCTATAAAAAAATCATTCATAATCATAGTGTTCGTTTCAGCTTCCGAAAGGCACTCACCTAGACAGGGACCAATTGTTCAGATGGTTTCCGACCAAAGCGTATAACATTAAAATAACAAAATTATAACAAACCTTGTTACGACTAATTGATTATGATAAAAGTTTGTTAAATAAAAATTCATCTGGATAATTGTAAACCATACTTATAACAAACTATGATTTAATGCCCAGGGAGGCACAAGCTGCGTAAAGAAACTGAATTAATTTTAGCACTAGCTGATATGATTTTGCTACATCGTAACAAAACTGTTACAAAATTTGTTTTGTTTATGTTATATGTATATCATAGTTTGCTATAATATTGTTATATCTAGAGTATCTTTTGTTAGAATTTCGGTTATTTTAACAACATCCGCGATCTAAATTCTAACAACCTCTGTTATGAAAACAGCGTAACTGAATAACAAAACTTGAAATAATTTTGTTATTTGCTTTTGGTTGGGTTGCTTGCAAATTGTTTTCGTTCTTTTGTAGCTGTTTATTTCTTCGGCATGAAGTTTTCTTTAAACACTTTTCCGATTGATAATTATTGTTTTTTATTACCGTACTCAGCAACGATTGTTAGGATAGTGAATTATTTTCTCTTCCTGCGATTCCATGGCTTACTTGATTTCCTCAACACATAGTATGTCGCATGTCGCCTCCCTTCATTGTTATTGTTGAAAACAGTATGTTTCGATAAAAACAAATGCCTGTATCTTTTCAAATTTAGAGGCTAGAGTACAGCCATCATCCAAAACTTTGTGTGTTTCTGTGAAAAGAAAAACTTTCTTCACCATAGAATGCCGCGGAAAACTCAAAGTAAGAAATTACAATTGAAAAGCTCATTGAAGACTGTATTTTTACCGAAAACCACACTTCTTTGATACATGCCCACCTAGTAATTATCAATTACCCCCATATATTAAAACATATAAATGTTAAGTCAAATATTTACCATAATGTCACGTAATTTTATTTCCAAAATGTTTGCGCCATTTTGAGATATAACCCTTGGAAAATGGCATATTTTGAACAACAAAACGCTTGTATCATTTCAGTTCTAAAAGATAGCGTATTGCTGTCTTCGTAAAAGTTGTGTGTCTAAATAAAAGGAAAAACTTTTAGAACATGGTAGACCGAGAAAAAATCAAAGAAAAAGTTAGAGCTAAAAAACCGATTTTAAAAGGGTTCCCATATAAAATGCTTCATATCTCAATAAAAAAACAAGATAGCAAGTTGATGTTTTATGCAAAGTTTATGGAAATTGTGAGTTCTACAATTTTGTAGAATGTTTTAAAAGCCTAAAACGTCACACAAAAAAGTTAAAAAAAATAAATCGTGCCCCAATGAACGCAGTTTGTGGACGACCCCTTTTTCAGATGCGCCTTAATCTTATCAAAAACTTCTTCAAAGACACCAAATCGATTACACGTCATCTAAGTGCACTTTTTATTTTATTCCTGAAAATCGCCCTTTCGGACCAATGTGCAATGGAGTTCAGCTGATAATTGAATAACTGCTGTTTAAGTGCTGCACACAACTTGAGGCTGATTCCGAGAGTCAAAGTGACCTTTGTTTAGCTAAGCCAGTTTTTTTTAAAGGATGATATATTCTCTCCTTGTTAATTAAAAGTCATGCCGAAATTTTTCTTCAACATCATTAAGCATGTTGTATTTTATAGAACTTTTGTTCGACTTTTTTGAATTCTCATAAAACTTTCTTTGGTTTTTTTTTGTATGATTTTCCATGAAATACAGACATTTTATACTAAGCATATTTAGTTCGATACTATTATACATGTACATTAACTGAAACATTATGTAACATTTATTTATTAACATTTAATAGCGAGATTTGAACCATCACTCTTCGTATTCTCAACTACGTGACACTCCCTTTGCGCTATCCTTGAATTGAATGAAGTATAAACGAGTCGTCTATATAAGCTCAATGTTATATTTTGAATAGTAGCAGAAGTGATGCTTTAATTGAGCTACATTGATATTCTATTTATAGCGTTGTCTCTAAATAAGCAACATCAGTGCTCAATTAAACCTTCTAAATGTTGAATCCTAGAGGGTTTGAGCTGTTTAGTGGAATACCTGTAACTAGAAATTAGAAGAAGAATTAGTATCTTCCATTTAATTCCAACTACCTTTGCTTATCTTCGACAGATACGCGTATTTCGTCTACAATGTGCAGACTTCTTCAGTGTCTCGTACTAATAACTCGACTGGAGTCGAGTTATTAGTACGAGACACTGAAGAAGTCTGCACATTGTAGACGAAATACGCGTATCTGTCGAAGATAAGCAAAGGTAGTTGGAATTAAATGGAAGATACTAATTCTTCTTCTAATTTCTAGTTCTTCTAAATGTTGTTATTAAACGTCTGAATTAGCAAGTTGTACACAAGCTTTGATATTGGATGTTCGGTTTTACTACGTGCATTACTGACAAGGGCATGTTGAACAAGAGACGATTAAAAGATATGACAATGTTTTCTGATGTTATTTGTTAACACTGCGCTGTTTTCTTCGTTGTTTTGCGCTGGAGTTGACTATAATTTCAACTCTTGAAAACAGGTCAATACTTTTCAACGGCACCAAAAATGAACAACTCATAATCGAAAATATAGGAATTATATCATTTACCCAGCATAACTTGAAGTTGAAGAAGAAATATTGATCAACCAAAATTACGAACATTTCGGAGGCTTTACTGCGGCCTTTAAACGACTTTTATTTTAATTGGAGTTTATTTTGCTGACTATTGGTTTAAACTACTTAATCAACTTAATATAAGGTTTAATTGGCAAAGCTAGTTAAAAGGCGTTGCATCATAGGCATAAATTGTATTTCAACTAATTGTTCAGTGATTGAACAAAAGTCAACTAAGATACTTGTGTAAAGCTTTGGTATTATTTTTCTTCAGCTTATAATTGGAACAGTTGCATAGTGATGTACATTTCAGCTATTATTCAATACAATATCAGTTTTTATTAGTTAGGTTATATAAACGATGTTCAAACGAATTTACAAACTGTTAATCATCTCTATGATGAACTGTGTAAATTTAGTTACACATAAATACTAAAATAGCTTTTACTAAACATGTTATTCAAACAAAATGAAACAGTGGGATTAATGTTAATATTCTTATTGAGAACATGGTTGTTCAGCGTATATTTCAGCCAGATTTTGTATTCAGCTACGAAAGTCATAATTCAGCTTTAATAAAGCATGTATGCTTATTTACTGCTTTCGTTTGTTTGTTGGGAAATGCCAAGGCCAGTTATCAAGATCAAAATTAGGTATGCATGTGTAATTTTCTCCTGCTCGGGTATCTTGGTATCGGCTGATATTACTGAAAATAACGTGCATGCAAGGGGCAAGACAACTTTCTTGAGAGTAATTTTTTTCTTCAAATTTTCTCAGGATTCATCAAATTTGCATACTCTATGATGTTCTCCCCCCGCCACCACCCAAGATAAAGAGTGGTGGGAATGCCAAAAAACGTGTGTGCAAGTGAAAAACACAACTTCACTCATATTCAATCACAAAACTCACGTTTGCTCAGAATGCATAACGCGTCATCAATTTACATCAATGGCTTGAATGTGACGGTGGTGACGGTGGCATCCTTGGCAACCAATGGCAGCAGTATGTTTACTGTCTTGGAATTATTTGGAATTATTTATTACAGTACCGTAAGAAGCTCTTATTTGGGGCAAGATAGGTCGCAGTATTTGGAGGAGGAATTGGATAGTAGATTGTTTAATACTGTTTCATTGTAGTTCTTGTAGGAAGAGGAAAAACAGATGGAATATGTGAAATTTATAGACTGCCGAACGAATTACCTATTCCCATTGTATGGATTGATAAGGTATTCCACGAGACAGCTGCGATCAGCTGATATTTTTGTTTACCATGATTTTTTGACAGTTCAAAGTTGACCTGACAACTGTTTCCTTTGTATTTATTTTATTTACTTTCAGCATCGTTAGCACTTACAAGTTGATAGTGTTAGCCGACCCACACATTTTTTGCTGTCTACTGAGAAACTTCTCATGGAAAGCCTAATTGACTCAACCCATTCAACGTTGGCTTCGACTGTGGGAAGTTCTTGAAATGGGATTTAAAATCAAGTATTTTACCTTCAATCGATCTTCTATTGCAGACTTGTCTCCAGATTGAGCTACCGAAATATCCCGGCACATGAACAGTGAAATAACCCATTGAACATGTATGTAATGATCAATGGAGTACTTCTTGTCGTTTGAAGTTTTTGTTGACGATATGTCTTATAGTTCACTCGAGGGACTTACTTCACTAATTAATTTGCCCCGAAACAGCTACCACAATGCAAATCACTCCACCAAACAAGCAAGCAAATATACACTAAATCTCGTGTGGGGACTTTGCCGTTTCACTGAACACGAACAACCGAGCGCACAAACTTAAAGTAGGGAATTTTGCTCAACGCTTAGCAGGGTTTGTCATCAACTAACCAAAAGAACGAACGACCGTAGTTCTGTCCGCTTCAAAGTATGTTTTGTCCTGATTTATTTACGATATTCCTATTCCCTTTGTTCACAGTGGCGGGTTCAATAGGAAATCAAATCATCCAACCATCAGTAATCCAATTGATTTTTATTTGGCAGTACATTCTCCTTAAGCGCCCTAAAGGGCAAACACGAAATTATTGCGACACATTCAACAGGGCATAACTTATTTACCATTGGGTAAAAATCAACCAAATTTTGCAAACTTTCTCATTGATGTGTGTTGTTTACATGCTGTCAAACTCGAAGTCGTGTTTTTCGTTTCAACGAAAATGGAGGTGAACCAACGCGAGTCGAGGGAACAAATTCTTTCCAAACACCTGGAATTTCCTGACCTGTCGCACCGGCAGTTGGGAAAAATGTTGAACATTCACCATTCAACCGTCTCCAGAGTGTTGAAGCGGTTCCAGGAGCGGTTGACGTTGGACCACGGCAAAGGAGCTGGAAGAAAACCGGGACCGGAGAACAAAAAGACGGAAGGAAAGGTGAAGCGGATGAATAAAGCAAATCCCAACGTCTCAAGCCGTGATTTGGCTAAAAAGATCGGCATGTCGCAGAGCTACGTCCAGAATGCAAAGAAGAGAGCTGGACTACATACATACAAGGTACAGAACTTCCCAAACCGCGATGAGCGGCAACAATCGACGGCTAAAACTCGGGCACGGAAGCTCTATGAGAAGATGCTGACAAAATATGGCTGCTGTGTGATGGACGACGAAACGTATATAAAAGCCGATTTTAGGCAAATTCCGGGGTTGGAGTTTTTCACCGGCAAGAGCAAGTTCTATGTGGACGACAAATTTAAGAAGAAGAAAATGTCGAAGTTCGCCTCCAAATATCTCATTTGGCTCTTGCGGACTGAGGAGTGAGCCTTTCGTGACAAAGGGCACAGTAAATGGCGAGATCTACAAATCTGAGTGCCTCGAGAAGCGCCTTTTGCCGTTCTTGCAGCAGCACGACGAAGCTCCGCTATTTTGGCCAGATTTGGCATCATGCCACTATTCTTAAAGTGTCCTGGAGTGGTATGAGGCCAATTCTGTCCATTTTGTTCCAAAGGACATGAATCCGCCAAACTGTCCGGAGCTGCGCCCGGTGGAGCAGTACTGGGCAATGATGAAGCGGGAACTTCGGAAGAGCAAGAAGACAGTCAAAGACGAGAAGGACATGTTAAGAAAATGGAAAAAAAAACTGAGAAACTGGTACCGGATGACACTGTAAAGACTTTGATGGAGGGCATCAAGCGAAAATGCGTTCAATTTTACACTCAAGGCTCCATCGCTGAACTTTTCTTCTGATTTTTGAAGTAAATATATGTATAAAACTACCCTAAAATTTTGGTTTGATTCTAAACATTATAAGAAAATTGGCATGACATTTTCGGTGTCACAATAATTTCGTGTTCGCCCTTTATACTGACGCTTTATTGAGGCAAAATCGATGTTGAGCCCTTATAGCCTCCACAACCTGCGCACGGGAACGATCAAAGTCGAATTCCCGTACATTTATCTGCCCCAATCTTTGCCCGGATTTGCATTTCTGGAGAAGTAAATTTTCAATGCCATACTGCTTGACAGCTTCAACGATAGTATATGATATTGTTACACTACCTACAGAGAACCTGAACTCCGTGGGTTCGTCAGATTAGCTCATAAAAATTGGGTGATGATTACCACAGTGTTGATACGGTAGACTATCACGACAAAAATTTTTTGTTTTGATTATGCAATTTCACTGTCAAAGCCGGTAGGAATGTTCAATATGACAATATGAATCCAGAGAATAAGAGATACTCACATTTGCTCAGAGTTACTCAGGATTGCTCAGTGTCTTGCCCCTAGCGTATATGGCATTTGATATCAAGATACTCTTTGTCACGTTACATAGGTTGTAGTGAGGGGTGTTAGATTAAACAATGATTTTATTACTAATGTGTTTCTAGAACAAAAGGGCCGTCCGGTAATTTGTCTATAGAACAGTAATACTTCATCTTAACTGATTGACAATCTCGATAATGCATCCTTGGTTGCATATGAGGGGTTTTTTTTGTTACGTATTAAGTGATGGATCCTTAATTTTAGGTTCAGCCTCGTTGCCTTCGTCTTTTTCAGACGCATAAAATTGTTCACCGTGCTTAATGACGTCTTGGGAAATGTCAGAAAATCAAAACATCACTTTTTGACAGGAAAATTTTTTGTTTTCCTTTCGGCTTTGTTTTCTCCTTTCTCTGTCTCTAGTCGATTTTCCATCGCTGGCATCGAGCAGGCTCACCAACAGAAAGGCAAGCTTTCGTTCGGGAACTGTCAAGTACGTTGGTTCATTTTCTTCTTTTGCGCGATCGAATCAAGCAGAAAGAAGCGACTTTTCCGAGACTGGTCTGCTGAAAAATAAAGTAGTGCGTCTTTCAAGTTGCTAGACAGAATAAAATTAAAACTCGGTGTTGTCGAAAGGGGTCGATTTTCCAGTGACATTTTCTCCGGTTAGAGGTTGCTTTTTCGGCAGTCGGTTACGCGTACAGTGGGAATATTGCGTTTCAAAACCGGGAGTTCCGGAATTCGAGAAGCCGAGTCCGTTGTCCGAGGCGTTGTGTGCTGTTTGGAGAAAAGAGTCGTCCTCTAGTGGAGTTGAATTTAATTTCTCGTAGTAAAAACTTACATCAGAAGCAGCGAAGGGTAATTTCGTTGTTTCTTTTTCCATCATCATCCTCTGTCTCGTCTCAACGTTCGCCTGTTTCGATATTGACGTGTGTGTATAACGATTGTGGTTGGAAAGAAGAAGCCGTTTTCCGGGAGTTCCACAAAGGCACCAGGCAGGCAGGCATACAGCAGCAGCAGCAGACGACGAGAGGAAAAAGGTTTGAGTTGGAAGTTTTATTTCGAAAGTGATTTTAGTTGTTGGGATTGTGGAAAATAAAACATGAACACTTCGTAGGTCGTTGTTGCAATCGAGAGGCAATCAGAAGAGATTTATTCCGGAACTTGTGTGTGAATCGAGCTGCTCAGAAGATAAGTGGTGGAAAAAGAGAGAGAGAGGGAAAGGGAGAGGTGAACGGTTTGTAAAAAAAACACGATCGACTTTTGTGTGTGCATTTTACATTGTAATTACCTAACTCGACAAAAGTGTACCTACAGCTACAATACTTCTCACTCGGGGCTCGAGATAGAAACAACACACACAGCAAAGTGGCACACAGTGGGACTGGTTTGCGTAAGTAGAGGGAACAAATTGTTAAAAATTTATTGATTGGTTTCAATCAATTTTGGGACGTTTTTGGTTGAAGCCATTAATGGGATCATGGAACGAAGTTTTCTTAATCTGAACAAAGGTTCATCCAATTGGGTATCGTTGAACTGACAAATAATTACAGTCATTTCTAACGTGAGTTGCCTCTAAGAATCTAAATTATCGGAGAATGAGTGAATGTTATCACTTTGTAGTGAAATTAAATAAACGAAAGACTACATTTATTTATTTATTATTACATACTGTGACGGACAATAGAATAAGAACAAAGCTCGATTTTCATACAAAATGGACATGTTTTGGGGCTTATCTTGCATTTTCTTGTGAACAAGTTGAGCTGAAATTTAGGTGGTAGAACTGGAGTAACCTGAATTCTGTATTAAATATATAATTTTTCATTCACTTTTTTAAAAGTTAATAAATAATATTCAATTTTGGGAATTTGATGTACGAGTCATTTTAACATCAGTATATTATAGATCGTAATTCAAATTCATCAGCATGCCCTAAATTAGGAAAATCAAAACGTGGTCTTATTGTTTTGTCGTCAGTGGTGTATGTTACTAAAAAATAATGGATTTGTTACAGAGGAAAATTCTGGTTATTTTTAGGCTATAGTCAACATTCTAGCTAAAATAACTTCTGCTCTGAGAGTCTGGCTTTGGGTCTTATTGTATTGTCCGTCATTGTATAATGTATACAATATATAACCGATTTGTTAGAAAACAAAATTGTTGAACATGTCTTGTTCGCTCAGAAATGAAGAACATATTCAACAATAGAAATTTTACAAGCATAGTGAAAAACTTGTTTGTGCCACGTTGAATCGGTTGTTCAACTATAGAAATACTTCGGGCAGCATCTATATTTTATTTTTTGTATAACTGTTACAGAAAGCTGATAGAGAGCTCTATATCTGACGGCCGTTGAGATTAACAATAACAATTATTATTCAACATTCTAATTAGAGCTCCAATTTCCCGGCAGTTTTCGGCATCCCGGGATTCGCGAAATTTAAATTCTATTTCTATTTTTATCATTTGGGAATGAAATTAACAATCTTAGAGAGTCAAATCCTTCGTTACCTACGATCAAAGGTCTTCCAAAAATTCATAAACCGGGAAATGAAATGCGTGAAATCATTTCAGCGATAGGATCACCCTCGCACAAAATAGCAAAATGGTTAGTAACAGAATTTCAAAACATGCCCAAACATTTCCCCAGTAGATCAATTAAAAACTCACAACATTTCACAGAGCTCGTCCATAACACGGACATAAAAGAAGATGAAATTTTAGTATCTTTTGACGTAAAATCCCTATTCCCTTCAATTCCAATAAAAGATACATTAAATTTGTTAGAAAATTGGTTACTTTTTCAAAATGATGACATGGCATGGAGGATAAAAGTACGTTCATACATAAAACTTTCACAACTTTGTATGGTAGAAAATTACTTTTCCTTCAGAAACGAACATTTCAAACAATTAAAAGGGTTACCCCCTTTCCCCTTTTCTGAGCGAAATCTTCATGGAAAATCTGCAAAAACAATTGCAAGATCAACTACCTACCGTTTGGTGTAGATACGTTGATGATTTAATTTACATTCTAAAGAAACTCTTTTATCTCTCACCCTAAAAACCTTAAACAACGCACATAAAAACATAGAATTCACTTATGAATTTGAAAAAGATAATAAATTACCATGTTTGGACTTGCTCGTAGTGAAAGAACAATCTAAACTCACATTTGAAATTCACAGAAAACCAACAAACACACAACGCACAATACCACATACGTCTAACCACTCATACCAACACAAAATAGCATCATTTAACTACACAATTACGACCAATACTACGGAACTTCGGTTTTGAAATAGTTTATACTAGTAAAAATAATCAACTCTTAGGGTCTGCTAAAGACCCCATTAACAGTCTAAACAATTCCGGGGTCTACAAAATAACTTGTGACCATTGCGGCAAAATTTACATTGGACAAACTAAACGTAATCTCAATATTCGATTCAAAGAGCATATTGCAGAAGTCACTAAAACAAACAAAGACACTGACAAAGGGATCATACATCATTTTTAATCAAAAGTAGCTGAACATATATTCAACGAAGAACATTTTTAAAACTTAAACAACATACAAATCTTAAGACATATCACAAACCCCTGGAAACTAAATGTAGCGGAAAGCATAGCAATTCACAAACAAAATTCCAAAAAATTGCTTAACAAGGATCAAGGAAACGGATATTTGTGGCTGTTTAAATTTATACCTTCATCACAAGAACAACTCACTACACAACACAACACCAATTTGACTAACTTCAAAATAATGGATAACCTTGTTGGTATCAACCAACATTTTAGGTAACAAACAAACACATAAACACACCCACCCCTACCTCACACACCGCGATACCAACAAACCTAATTTAAATACTAGACCTACTGTGATGTTCCCTTCAAGTCGAGCACTCGACGCTGAAGAAGTCTGTAAGTAGCAGACGAAATAGGCCTATCTGTGAAAAGATAATCTTGTAGTGGAATTTAAAGGAATTTGCTCGCGTTAACTAGCGAAAATTTGAAAAAAAGTGTTTCAATGTTTTAATTTTTATTTTTAAAAAATGATCAAATGAAGTGTTAATTTTATATTCTCCTAGTTTCCCACAATTACATTCGTTCTAATAATACGCTAAAGAAATGTTTTTTTTTTAAATAGTATTTAAAAAAAAATGAAAGTTCTATTTCTCGGGAAATCCCGGGATCCCGGGAAAATTGCACATTTTCTACAAAATGGTGAAAATCGTTAATTGTGTTTTATTCAGCATTAGTCATATTAAATAAGCATTAACAAATGGATAAAACGTTCGATTGGTACATAAATATTAGGCAATATATGCGAAAATGTACGACTTACTCTTAAAAAATGATTAAAAAAAAACTAAGTACGTTTACTCTTTCATCAGAAATGTACAAACGCTTCTTGGTGTAAAAATTTGAAGAATCTAAAAAAAAACGCACGCTGTCTGCAGAGGTTTGATGAATTTCAAGTTGTCAAAAAGTTTTTGCAGATTGCAAATGAGTTTGTTAGGCATGGCTTCCTTATGGATAATTTTTCCACGGTATGCTGCTTCAATTGAGTGATATCTTTTGGAATTTTCTTAAATAGCACTCCAGTTGCTGCTGAAGAGTAAGTTCCTCTGGGTGCTGCGAAGAAACTACTTGAATTTGATGACACGCATGTTTTATGATCTACCATTTCTAGTAACCAGTTAGCTCCAAGGCTGCCGAGCAAATGAAGCATTTTGGGAAGGTGTGCCCCTATTACATCGGTCACTGCTGCATATGAGATATCCCTTATTTACATTTGAAGTCTACGATAGGAAAATAATTCGCATTTAGTAGATTTACTCTGCAAAACGAAATTATCAGACACCACCCTATATTTGCGTTGTTTTCAATAGTTTAATGTTGTAAATCAATAGTTACCAATACTAAAGTCAATGCATAGAAATATTTCAGATCGATTGGGGCAAATATTTTGAAAATGTTTGGAGAAACCACTGAGATATTAACGTTCAAAATCTAACCTCTTTTCGTGACGGTCGCAGTTCGATTTTTTTTTCAAATTGTGCCCCAGTATAGATAACAAAGACGTAGTCCTACGTCAAAAACCCTCCAATAAAACATGAATGTCAAATTCCACCGAACATTGCAAAAGCTTCGATGAATCTTTTAACGATTGTCAATGTTCTTTTTGAAAATATACACGGGCGTTAAAGCTCACTCATGTTTAGGTATATACAACTCAAATACGCAAAAAGTGAATTTTACTTTTCGGGAAAACTGATAGGATATGAAAAAAATAAAGAATAATATTCATTAATTGTCAAAATAAAACGGTCAGAGCTAAGTTACAAATTTCAGTGAACGAACGGCACACAAATATCAGTGATTTGTATCGGCCGTAAATATTGTTTGCTTCAGCTTGTATTGTTGGGTAAATGCAACAGATATTAGGTTCATTAAGTCACTCAAACTCGCAAAAACGTAGGTTTCTTTAAGATAGGATGCTAACTAAATACCATTCCTTGCCAGTATGAAAAGGAATCACTCTTTCCATATACCAATCATTAATATATAATTATTTCTACTGTTTCGGCATCGGGATTCCGGGATAAGTTAAAATATTTCTCAGGAGCCGATAATCCAGGGAAATGCGAGAATCCCGGGACATCCCGGGATGGAAGCTCTACTACTAATACAATACATACAAAATATGCTAAACAAGGTTGAATAATACCACTGAAAAGTTTCAACATTTCCGGAGCAATTTACGATTAGGGCGAATATGCAAAATGTAAACAAAATGTTTATTTTTCAATGCAATGCATAATTATTACCACTAAATTAAGCATAACTTTTCAAACAGACGTATCTAACATATGATAGGAATTGAGAAAAATGAGGTAGAAGTTCCAGATGCTTTCATTAAATAAAAAATTACCTGTACTTCAAGTTTTATTCGATCTGTTGATTCTATCAACATTAAAAGTAGTAAAAATCCTGGTTTTCATTCAATTTCGCTCTATTTTTGAGAAAATTCACACATTCACCCAGGGATGCCAATGTTCCAGTTTAAACTGGATTCTTCCAGTTTTTTTACGGGATCCAGTCAAACAGTCAAATCTTCCAATCATCCAGTTTTTCTAACTTTTGTCCAGTTTTTTCCAGTTTTTTTACATAACCCTGTTTGCGAGATTGGGGTTTACCAGGCGCTCTGCGTCGCTGTCAACCACATTTAGATGCACCAAAGTGCACATGATTTTGAAAATTTCGAACGTTTGACAACTGAAATCGCCAAAGATTTTTCATTAGAACCTAACTGAAAAACGTAAGCAATTGCTTCTTCCTTGAATTTGTCGATCTTGGCCACTTGCCTCATTAATCAACCACAGCCATTTCGAAGAACAAGAATCCTATTCGATAGAATTGGAAGCTTACATGGGTAGATTTTGCGTTACCCGAAGTTTACGGAAGAAGTTATTGTTTCCATTTGTCAGTTAGGCCCTAATGCAAAATCTTTCTCGAAATATTTCCCACCAAAACAAATCGATCAATGCCAAAGCACGACAAGCATGACAGAACAAGTCAACTAACTCTTTCACACTCGCTTCGTGTCCTATAATGATGTGACGATGCGCACATTTGGAAATGTTGAATGTCAAAAAGAACAGATTGATACATTCATTCTAACCATATGTTCACCACATTTTTTTTTTTTGAATGAAATGAATCAATAATTACATTTCATGTTAATCTAGGTGCTCCAACTACTACCGTAATTTATCAACCTTAATTGTTAAAATATATACTAATTTTGTTTACATTGTGCATGCCTTAGCAGTTCAGTATTTTAAACAGGTTTTAATACCTGCGTGTCAGTATAACAATAATAATCTTAAAACTAAAAACAAACTAACAATAGTTTTAACTAAGCATAAAGGGAATTAATCATTGCAAAAGAAGATTGCAACGATTTTTGTCTGAAATTATTAATTATTTTGTTGGACATTTCCTCTAAGGTCTCAACATTCGAAATTCTATATACTTCGTTAGTACTGTACCAAGAAGGCAGCTTCAAAATCATCTTCAGAACTTTGTTCTGAATCCTTTGAAGTGTTTTTTTCCTGGTAGCACAACAACTAGACCATATTGGAACAGCATAAAGCATGGCCGGTCTAAAAAATTGTTTAAATATTAGTAGTTTGTTGTTCAGACAAAGTTTTGATTTTCTGTTTATAAGAAAATATATGTTCACCACATTGATACTAAAATCCATGTGAGCTACTGTGAAATCCTTAATGATTGCCCCCTGGGTTTTAACCCATTAATTATTGTCGAACTTTTATTTTACGAATGTGGAAAGATTCCTATCCTTTTAAAAAGACTGCTGTTTTTTAGCGTTTTTTTTTTATTAACTGTCTGTATCTGTCACATGAAGCTTCTTGAAGTTCAATCGACTAGTGTACATTATTTGAATTAAAGAAGTGCGAGCAAGAGGGAAAGAGGATAGAATAAAGAAAAAAAAATGTTTTCACTTTCGCGTGTTAGACAAAGAAAGGCCTAAAGGTCTATTCGGTTTGAGATACTGCCGTTCTACGCATAACTGTCCCATGTTGCAAAAGTTGTAGTTGAGAAAAAAGCTATTTAAGTTTTGCATTGTTATTGTGTAGTGCTGGTAATATTCGTGGCAAAACCCACAAATTTATGAGTGGCATTTGAAGATGTTGTTGAGTTTCGATGAAATCTGTGGTATTACAGACAATTAGATTATTTTTGCATGTAAAATACGAGGTAAAATATTCAGTGGGACTGACATGCGTAGAATCTTGCCTTGCAGCAGAAAATTCTAGGCATGTTAGTCGCACTGTATGATGTATTGATGGATCGTTGGCGATAGCATTTACGAAATGTGGCTCGCAAAGTTGAGAAGTCAAAATCATACATACAAAAAGTGAAGCAGAGGCAAAGACTGGAGGCCTACAAAGTGCAAAAAGTGCCCAATCGTGATGAAGCAAAATTTCACTGCAAATAGTCGTGCAAGGAGCTTTAAATCATTTTTTCCAAACATTTTCTTTTATCGTAATGGACGACGAAACACACGTACTTGAAGACATTAAACAACTTTCGTGTATGACTCTTTATATCGCAATGCAAAGGAACGCCGTTGCCGAGCATTTCAGGACATAGAAGGTGTCCAAGTTCCCGAAGAAGTATTTGATTTGGCAGCCCATGTGTGGTTTTGGTCGAAAATCCGGCACTATCAATTAGGATCTGTACGAGAAAGAAAGACGATCCTCCAGCGCTGTTTTGGTTTGATTTAGCCCCTTGTCACTATGAGAAATCCATTCTAAAATGGTATAAGGTACAAGAGTTCAAATACGTTCCAAAAACAGCCAATCCACCAAACTGTAAACTCAGGCCAAACTCGGCTCTAGTTAAGCGGAAACTCTTCGCAACTAAGAAGAAAGCAAATGGTGCCGAAGATTTCAAGAGAAGATGGAGAATCTTCACGGCGGGCGTATTTGAGGATAGCGTACGGTACCTGATGGCGGGTGTACCACAGAAAGTTTGAGAATTTAACAGAAAGAAGGATTAAAATCTTAATCAGCTGTTTCTACTGTAGATATTACTCTATAATTGTGAAATGAACAATCGGGTTTGTTGAATTATGTGTAATATTGTTTTGCTACTATTATTTTGGTGTCCGAAGTTCAACGTGGACAGGCTTTAGTCAAGAAGAGCATGAATATAGTTTTTGGCTCTGGATGTACCAGCACATCGGTCCCAAGCTTAATGATTCGTCTCTTATAACGTAATTCACACACTCACTCACTCAAAACGAGGTGCGCTTTTCGCTACTAGAAGCTTTGTTTTTGTTTTAATTCGCTGTTATTTTGGCAGAACATTCGAGGATGTGTTCGTGCAAGGTACACTATTAGCGGCGAACCATTAAACTTGGGACCGATGTTCTAGTTCTTCCTGAGCCAAAAACTACATTCATTTTGTGCTTGACTATCCAGCCCCTCGTACTTTGGAACAAGGGATTCGAAAGCAGTGTGCCAATTTTAAATTGCTAATTTCATATTTATTGTTGGTCTTATGGTCTTATGACTGCTTTTCGCGAAGAAGGTAAACTCTCGTTGCCACAATTTCTACCAGAACAAATTCAGAGAGCAATATGAAGTTACTGGACAGTGTTCGATTCCATTTAATGAGGATATTATAGATCACAACTTTATCTTTCTGCTATTCACGTGAGCTAGAAATCTTCGACATGGTTTTCCGAAAAAAATACTATAAGCTGGTCAGCTCATAGCCCGGACCTGAATCCTATGGAAAATCTCTGGGGGATCCTGGCTAGATGAGTTTACAGTGGTGCACGGCTCTTTGGAACAATTCGTGAGCTACAAACTTTTGTTAGAGACGAGTAGTGGAAAATTTCATCGTAAATGTTGGTGCATCTTAATGACTCAATGCCAAAACGCATTTATGGAACAATTCTAAAAATTGGTAAACCAGCCAAATACTACTATCTGCTGTTTCTTGATTTGAATCATTTTAAAATATTAAAACTTGATATGCGCTTCTAGGAATTTCTACCCCAAAAAATTATTGGCATCTTTAAAAACAATTATTCTAAATATAATTATAACCTCTTGAAATTATCTTGTTATTGGGATCTCTTTTATATACCATATTCATATAGAAAAAAAAGTATGTGCGCTAAAACGTGACGAAAATAAATTTAGTATCATCACACGAACGATACCGGTTTAACAGAAACCCAAACAAATCTTTTTCGCAACATTTATTTTCCTCAACTATGTTCACTTTTGCAATAATACATTTAAATTTGACCCTCACGCCCAAACTTTCGGACCTTTGACTAGACTCCTGTCATCAAGGTTTGGACAAGCTTCTCTTCTTTGATTTTGTAAGATTTTGTCCACATATGCTTGAAGTTATTTTGAACCGATTTTAACTTACCTTACCCTACTCATCAGACCAAGGCCAGTGTGGCTGTATACAGAAGTTATCTCCATTATAATCGGTCCATTGCTGTACCTCGCCAGCCTCGCTACCTGCGAAGTGTCCGCAGGTCGCCTTCTACTTGACCGATCCACCTCGCTCGTTGCGTACCTCTTCTTGTACCCGTCGGTTCGTTTTCGAGAACCATTTTAACAGAGCTGTCGTCCGACATTTTTACGACATGCCCAGCCCATCGTAGTCGACCGATCGAGTTAGCGATGTATACGATGGAAGGTTCTCCCAGCAACTGATGCAATTCGTGGTTCAACCGATTTTGACTCTCCTCCCTTTTTCCTACAACCAGCCTTCACACAGAAAATTTATTTTCGTAAATTAGCTTTCACTGGTTTCGTAAACATGTATTTTGTTAGAACCAATGTCTCGTACATTGTATGAAATATACATATTGCTTTTTATCTGGTGGAATGCTATAATTATAACTTGTTGTATAATGCACTAAATGAATTTCGTAAAGACCAGCCAATCGCTACTTCTCTTTTATCGTACTCATGCATGATGGCGTTGCTGCTGGGATGGGCGGGAATAATTGATTTAGCCCAAAATATAGCGCCGTCGAGAGTTATAACATTATTCCCATTAATCATGTAACTTCTCACGAGTCACCATGGTCTAGTGAGATCAACCACGGATTCAGTAACAGCTTTTTCCAAAAATACAGGATTGAACCGCATGTCTGAAACATTAAAAAACGCTGAAGAACTCCCCGGGCAGCGATTGTTTTTCAGTTACATTTAGAGTTGATTTTATAGACCTGTCAGTCATTCATGCAACCACCAGAGAGAGGTTTTTTTTTATTGGTAACCAATTATGCGTAGCTCTTTGTACTGTTTTCGTACAATGCACAAATGTTCTTTCTCTGTTGAAAAATACTTCGTGCTTTTGACAGTTACGCGTGCGCCATTAATTACGAATGTATCTTCATAAAAAGGACAATTCAATTTCGTTGTATAAATCAACGAATAGATTCGTTAGCTCTACCTTCGATTTGTTTGTTTTGAGAATCCTACTTTAGAAATGGCTATAGATGGTTTTTGAAAGCACTCTTCGGTGTAGATTTCACTGTCAATATTTCCGATTGAGATGAATGGTTGGCTGATTTTTCCACACGTATAGATGGCTTGCCAAACGAGATATGTTTTCGCAAATGTGTACTGTCGTTCTACGCATAACTGACCCATGTTGCAAAAGTTGTAGTTGAGAAAAAGTTTTGCATCACAATTGTGTAGTGCTGGTAATATTCGTGGCAAAACCAACAAATTTATGATTGGCATTTGAAGATGTCGCTGAGTTTCGATGGAATCTGTGGTATTACAAACAATAAGATTATGTAAAATGTAAAATACGAGGTAAAATATTCAGTGGGACTGACATGCGTAGAATATTGCCTTGCAGCAGAAAATTCTAGGCATATCAGTCGCACGCATGATGTATTGATGTATTGATGGATCGTTGGCGATAGAGTTTACGTTTTCAAATAAACATACCATGTGCATTATTGTTTATGCTCCTATCATGATTCTGATTATTTGTTTAACACCATATCATCGTTAGAAACACAGTTCTATTAAATGCAAATAGTGGCTTATATAGACATATTAATGTCAATGTTTTCATGTCGAAGTCATTGTTTAAGTTTGCATATAAGCCCCTTATTGAAAAAGCTGCAATTTGACCAAAAGCAACATGGGACAGCAATGCGTAGAACGGCAGCGTACGTGTACAATTTACCAATATGTTTGGTTAACAACGAATGATCTAGTTTGCGGGCCCGACTTGTCGCCCTTTATCATATCGGTGAGGTTTCTTCTGGGCTTTGAATGACCCAAGTCCAAATCTCTGACCGTGTTCTGTGTTTCCCTTTTCGAGTGCTGGGTCTGAACCGTTTTGGTTTGTAGAAACTTGCTGATGACATTTGACGCTGTTTTTTTCTGTCAACGATTAGGATTTTCTAACCACTTGTCCAACATAAAATTTCGCAGCTCGTGTTGTCGAGACGCTATTTTCAAAACTTCAATTCAAAAGTTAAACAATATGATCGTCGACGCGAAGGTGAAAGGATCCACTGACAGCTAAACCATACACTGAAAGAAATTCTTACGTTGGAAAATGCTAGTGCTATCACCTCGATCAGTGGTTTAATAGTATAGAACTTTTATCTGGAAAGCAACCCTTAATCACGTAGGTTTTATCGTCCATGAGGATGCATCCCTTGTTTTTTGTAAGAACTTCAATCCACAATTTCCGGGCACAGCTTCTTGTCACTAAATTTTTCTTCAGTGTTCTGTTTGGTTGCTTGCTGGCCCGAAAAGTTCGAAATCCTTCTCGTAGACGAATCCTTCTGACGGTTCCTTGGCTGGCATTGAAATTCTTGTAGATATCATAATCCGACAGCCCTGGATTTACCCTTATCGTTCTCAACACCTTCAAATGCAACTTATAATCCTGCCGGCCGATCGATAGTAGGCCGCTCTCGGAAATGTTTGAGAACGCTGTACACGGTTTTTTTTATCAATCATTTATTTCTACAGGCTCAATCGAATTAACTTTACTGAGCCAATTTTGCTATATTTATATACATCAGTTAGTTAAAAACTAAAGCAAGGGGAATAGCACCGATTACTCGCGGCCGCCTCGAGGTTAATAGGAATAACAATTTAACGGATGGGAATTTGAAGTATTCTTTACATAACACATTTATTCTATATTCCAAATTGTCTAATCATAACTTATACCTATGTATCTTTTGGTTTTCTTGTAACTTGAACATTTCTGAGAAAGAAAAAAGAGCACACAAACACAGAAAAAAAAAACTAATAGTAAACATACACGTTACATACAAACTCCAACCTAAGGCTAATGTTAGTCAAAAACACATAAATGAGTTTCATGTACTCCAAATCACGTACAGCCAAAATATTTCGAATTGGCACATTGCGTTGTCTACCGCGAGCCCGAAGGGAATCATAATGCTCAGATTCGATTCCACTATGCTCAGCACAAGACCAAATAATGCGATCTGTGTCCTGGTAACCTTATTCACATTCACAGAGATCCGCTGAGTCCGCTTTCTCATTACCCAGAATCGAACAAAGAGAAGGGACCCTTACAAAGGAGATGATAAAATAACGCAAAGATAAAGCACTTAGAAGCTCCTGTGTTTTCATGAGAAAATACGAGAAGTGCTTTCCGGCTTCAACGAGCGAATAGCCTCTATTGAACTATAGAACAAAAGGTTGTACGGAATCAAATTGCACCACTTTTAAATGGCTGTAACTTTTAACCCGTTTGGGTATTTTCTGTTGAAATTTTGGGTGGATTTATTTCAATGTGTGTTTATTTACGCTGTGTAAGTTTCATTAGCAGATGTACAATCGTTGCGAAGATAGAGTCGGAAGAACAGCAGCGGCGCGAAGCAATTTTGCGCACGTACCCCGAAAATCCGGATCTTTCTCATCGTGCCATCAGCAGGAAGCTGGGAATGGTACATTCAACGGTGTCTCGTGTTTTAAAATCGGTACCACGAACGTTTGACCATCGATCGGAAAGAAAAAATTGGCAAAAATGGTTCTCCGTATAGTGTTAAGAATCCGAAGCGGGTAGTTCAAGCTTTCAAGAGGAATCCCAACAGTTCAGTTCGAGATGTGGCGAAGAAACTGAATCTAACCAAAACTTTCGTGCAAGATGCACGACACACTATCGAAGTCCAAAAAGCTCCTAATCGCGATGAACGGCAGAATACGGTAGGTAAAACACGTGTAAGGAAACTCTACACCCAGATGTTGACGAAACGAATGAGACGTATGTAAAAGCAGACTTCCGGCAACTTCCGGGGGCTCCAGTTTTTTACTGCTTATCATAAACTCGATGTCCCTGAGGACGTTCGAAAGCAGAAGATGTCAAAGTTTGCCAAAACATATATGATTTGGCAAGCAATGTGCTCGTGTGGAAAGCGGAGCACCCTATTCGTGACAACTGAAATGGTCAATGGGCAGGTGAACCTAAAGGAATGCCTCCAAAAGCGTCTACTTCCTCTTCTGAGGTCACACGATGGTCCTACGGTTTTCTGGCCGGATTTAGCCTCGTGCCATTACTCGGGAACCCCCCGAACGCACCGGAACTGCGGCCAATTGAAAAGTACTGGGCCATTATGAAGCAGGCACTTCGGAAGCATAAGGAAGTGAAATCGGGGGAAGATATGAAGAAAAAATGGATTGCCACGCAAAAAAATTTGGTCCAAATGTTGTACAGGACCTTATGAGTAGTGTAAAGAAAAAGATCTGTGCATTTGGATATGGAATTGAAATTGAATAAAACAAACATGGGAAAATATTCATAACATGTTTTATTTTACTCCCTTAAAGTTTGAAGATGATTGGTTGAACGGACGAATTTTGCCGAATATTTATGTGTGTCGCAATTTGATTCCGTACACCATTTTTTATCCGTGAAAATGCAATACTGATCCGGTGCTAGTGAGGTAGCCATTCCTAGCGTAAAGTATATTGCCGTTAATTCAGCGACATATACGGAACAAGAAGCTTGAAGTTTACGATTGGCGCTATAAATTTCATTAAATATAGCAAAAATATGCCTCAATCAATGATCGGTCAGTGAGGAACGTTTTAGTGGAATCGACTTGGCCAAACTTTGCAGCAAATATCACAGGAGCATTCGTAGGACGATGATTCTGTGAAGCTAACTGCTTCGCGACTTCGACTTCGCGTCCTGACCGTGTCGGATTTTCAAAGTCATCAAGTATAACTTCCTTGAAACAAACTGCTGTCAAAACATTCCAGATCAAACCACTATGACCGTTGCAGTAAAAAATCTTTGTCTAGATAATAAATGATTCAAGCTTTATACCTACTACGCTTATGCGAATGTATCCATTTTTATAGAATTCAACCGTATTTTATTTTTGCAAAAATAGGAAATCAAGTGACTTGTAGGCTTGTCCGTTTTAATACTTTAAAAATGTATGCTCATTTGTGTTCTGTAAAAAAAGGGTAATGAGAGCTATTTCGTGTTTTAATAAAGAATGTAATAAATTTACACGTATTCTTGTTTGACCACATTTTGATCGTAATTTATTACATCGAGCGCTGTACTGCTGGTGTGCATGTATAACTTTCCCATGTCTGTTCATAAACCACGTAGACTCCTTTTTGAAAATCTCAGACCGCCCCACCCCATCGTAGACTTTTTGCCTACATTTTTTTTTAAATTTTGTAGGGAGCGTAGACTTTGGTCAGACTCCCCATCCTCCATTTAGAAAAGGCAACGTGATTTATGAATAGTCCCTAAGATGATTTGTCTCACTAAACGAAACATTAGCAACAGAAACATCAGTAAGAGCCAAAGGTTGACTTCTCGACAACTTATTCAAAACGACGTATCACTGATTTTGTAAATAAAGAGGAAAAGTAAGCTTCGAAGAAAAATATCTCAAAACTTTCAGCACCCAGACGGAAACTAACGTCACCATAATGTTAGGAAAACGTTATTAGATATCACGAAGGAGTTAAATCAGGAAAATGTTTAATGTTTAATGTGCTTATGTTAAACTATGTAAGTTCTCTCCAAAAACACGTACAGGTATACCTCGATAGTACGTACATCAAATTTCTCACTTCAAATCACAATTGCATTGAAACTACTGGTTGTATCTGAACTCTAATATAACTGAAAAAGAGAGCAACTTTCTCCTCTTTCTTTTCGTTGTATTAGATTCCAGATCAATCTGTAATTTTAATGCAATTGCGATTTGAAGTGAGAAAGATGATGTACGTACTATGGAGGTATACCTGTACATGTTTTTTAAGAGAACTTACATAATTTAACATAAACACATTAAACATAAAACATTTTAGGTCATTTCGTAGCAACGCGGCCTTCTCATTCCAAGAACTCTACAAACCCTTACCCCTATCTAATCCTTATCCTCTCCCATGGCGTTCAAATAGTCCGCATAGACCAGTTTGCCATTACCATGAAAATGTACGAATATGAATTTGAGTGTATTTTTGAGTTGAACTTATGTTTTCAAAATTTACAGAGCAATAAAAACCATTGATCAAAAAAACATATATCATGTATCATAATTCACATTTGACACTTCTAAAAAACCTAAATAATATTACCCAAAAGCTTTTCTTTTACTTTCAAAATTATGAAAAATTATTCTACATGGTCAGGAACGAATACGGATTTGAGTCACCGTACATATTGAGCAACTTTTTTCAATAGATTTGCTCCTCTCTCGATCTCTTTCAATATTCACAACGCCATTATCAAACTTTTGAGGGAATTACAGATCGAAAGATAACACTACAAATAGTGTTATGAAAAGCGTCTAAGTGGTTTAGTTAATTATAAACGACAACTTAAACAAAGGGAGTCTCTCAATGTTATGAAAAAAAAGATGTTTGGTACCAAATTTTAGGTTAGGCTAAAAATTCTTGCATAATTCCACAAAACATACTGCTGTGAATCGCTTATCAGTCCCATATGGATAGGAAACCAAGCAGAGATGGGACTGCCATGCGATTGACGACAGTTTACCATCATATAGTTTTCCCAAACTATTGATGAGAATTTGTTTTTTCCCTAAACCGAAATTCTCCAAAACCTGGAAGAATTTTGAAAAACTTCCTCATGTTCACATGTTTAAAACGAACAGTAATTTTCCGTCAGTCATGAGTCTGGAACGTCCCGACCCGATGGGCCTGCCTTGCGACTCATTTTCGGTGACGCAGCATTTGATGGGTCTACCCCCGGACGGTCATTTCCAGAATAGAGATTCAAACTTGCCGAGCCAGCCACCTAGCAACAACAAACGACCGGTGTGTTATTGTTCTCTCTGTTTTTTCGTTTATCGCTTGCCCTTCCACCCAGAGGCCTACCTACCTACAGAGAACTGTTTCCAACGACCCGTGTGTGAGGCTATAATAGCACATACCTACAATATACAATACTGTTTTAGCCAGTTGGCGTCGCTGTGTGCGAGAGCGGGTATTTGTATAATTTATCATCTTTTTCTCTTCTTGATGTGATGTGCCTTGTTCCATCACTTTACTCGATCTCCGATGCTCCTCTGTTCCTCCACTGTTGCTGCTGTTGATCCATTCATCTGCTCGTTTTAATTCGATAGTTTTTTTTTCTGCTCTGCAATCACACAATAATTGCTCGATTGCAATACACATTACCCAGCCGCCAGTTGTATGTGTATGGTTATTACTACATAGAATACTTGTATCGTCCTCAGATCGCCGAGAATTCCCGCAGAGATATCCATGCTGTCCAACCGAGTGAAGAAGAGCTGAACTTTGTCGTTAACAGTAACACCTAAGTTGCGATTAGCCAGAAGAAAAGAATATAAACCGTTCCGGGTCCGCAGTTGGCACAGAAGTTGCACGGAGAAGTTTGAAGAAAGCCTAAAAGAAAAAAAGTTATAGTTGTTAGAGATCAGCAAGATCATCATCGTCGAGAAGAAAAGTAACACGTAGGAGTAATAATTTCAGAAAAAAATAGAAGAAGAAGCAATCAAAATAGTGCGCGCTGTTGTTGTTGTCTCGCCAGAGTTCGATTCCATTCCCAGCATCAGCAACAACCACAACAACAGCAACAACAACAACGACGACGACGAGCCAGAAAAAGAAGCAAGCAGCCGCGAAGAAGATAGCCGAGAGTGATTCCCGTTTGTGTGTACATATATTTCAATTCGATATATACGTATAAAATTGTACTCCAAGTCCGTCTGGCCTGGAAGAAGATTGATCTCTCTCCCCCTCAATCAGCGTCGATTGATTGGCTGCGGTTTTCCTTTTCGCGTCGTTTTGCGCAAGCCAGATTTTGCGTGCGGCCATCGTCGGAGCAGCAAAACGGGTGCGTGTCCGCGAGTGGTTCATGTGCGTACGTGCGTGCGCGTCTGTGTGTATGTTTCTTTTAGTGCGTTGATTATTAGCCCCGGTTGTTGAAATTCGCCGGAGAAGTAATAGAGGCTAAAGAAAGAAGAAGAAGAAGAAAAAGTAGAGGAAAAGGTAGGCAAGCGGACACAGCATCCACGGCAAGAAGTAGCAGTTTGGCCCGCCACCACTTACGCAGTCTGCCCCGTAGCGGAAGGTGAACGTACACAGTCGATTGACAACCGGAAAAGAGGTTGAGAAAAGTAGGAGGTGAGTTTTCGATTCGTTTGGCAATCTTTTTTTTTCTGTGTTGAATAATGTTTATCAATTGCTATTCAAATTCTAGTTTTCCGTTTGACTAGCACCATAATGCTACTGCTGTTGCTATTGGCTCTGTTCCCATGGTCCTATTATTGGGGTCCATGGTACTCAAGGGGTTTCTCTTAGGTTTAGTTAGCAGGGAATGGTTCTCATTATTACATACCCATCTTTAATGTTCTTTGACTACTTTCCATAGTAACTGCTGAAGACAATCATGCTACAAAATTTCAAACCGAAAAATTTCATGATCCTTTGCAGGGATAAATTTATTGTAATAAATCCGGTGCCAGAATGATGTAGCATGTAGCATAGTGGCTACATGTATATTTGAATTTGATTACTTCAGGAATATTAGACTTCAAATTGAAATATTTGAAATTATTTGTTTAATTTAAAATTATTATTTGTATTAATCAGTGTTGTTCAGTTCATTCGACCGATTGTTCATTGGTCATTTCATAAACTTTTACGCCCAACAATTTAACCACGGGGAAGGACTTCCCTCTCGTGCGTCAAAGTTTTCACCTTGTCGGCGATGAGAGGGCTTATCTCATGCTATAAACATGCATGTGAGACCAAGAATTTGACCAGTAGTGAAAGTATCAAATATTCTAGTCATTTTGTCACTGCCACGTCGTTGAACGTTTATATAAAGGCACTAACATCAGGTGTGATACTGGCGGGTTATGCCGCAATTCTCTCTTAGACTTTTTACTTTCAATCTATAGAAAACGACTAAAAGTACACTTTTCATTTTCGTGGCAATTTATATTGTTGTTTATCCATTTGTTTTATGGAATAAATAACTAAAATACCTGATTTGATCGTGGTATAATATCTGAATGTAATTGCACTATTTTAGAAAGGGGTGAATGTTTTGATCAGGGTAATTATCTGATTTCAAAATGAGGCACACTCACAGAAAAGTGTTACTTAAGACGTTGACGCTGGCAAGCATGTATATTGGAGATAGGACGTGGAGGGCCCGCTTGGGAAACACCATTTGAAGCAGTAGAGTGAACCTTTCCATGTGACTTGTATCAGTAGCAGTGTTTGATGAGTGATATACAGTATCATGGGATCATTGTTTTCGTATTACCTACTTGCAAGGCGGTCGCATTGAGTAGAAACATGAACCCTCAAAACCAGACAGTAAATGAATGGAAAGGAGAAAAAAATTAAAGATAAACTCGCTAGATAAGAAACAGAATCGTCTATGCCTAGGTTTCATATTTGAAATATTTTTGGATTTGAAATGGCTACAGATCCCAAGGTGGAGAGTAGGCTAGGAATTTAGGGTTCGGACAATAATTTAAGGCAGAGAATGTGCTAGAGTTGTTAGAATTGGGTTCCGATTGGGTTTGGTTGGGTTACAGTGATTCGAGGTTTTTGGTCAAAGAAACGAAAAGTCGTTCTGAGAATATAATGTTACTAACTCTTTGCTAGCGGCTTTGAATCCACTATGTCGCCGAGTGGAGGACTTACATAATGTAACATAAACACATTAAACATTTCAGGTCATCTTGTAGCAACGCGGCCATTTCATCCCTCTACAAACCCCTTACCCCAACCTAATCCTTACCCTCTTCCATGGCGTTCAAGTAGTCCGCATAGACCAGTTTGCCATTACCCCTTCCTAACTCTCGGCTTTGGATTGATTTGCGCTCTCATTGACCTATCAAACGCTGCAAAATGTAAATGAATGAAATTTCACCACGGGGAAGGACTTGAATTCAGTCAAGAATGGAAAAGGGATGGCTAGCTGAACGTCGGGAAACGAAAAAGAGGCTTTCCACCATCAGTTCCGATTCTAGCTTTCAAAGTACCGGGTTCTTAAGGTCGTTGTACCTTCGCAAAGTCAACAACCTCCTATCACAACTTGACTATCACTCGAAGCCTATCTGAGAATTCACGGAACTATCTTCAATCACTTTGACCTGGACCGTGGAGTAAAACATAAGTGTGATTGTTTTTATTTTGTAGTTACTTGGCTGCCTGAAAAGTCCCTTTAATTTCCTACAGCTGGCATTGGTAATCGCCAATGTGAACCATGTTCTATGACTCTATGAGTTTCACTCCTTGAATGACGGCTGTCAAAATTTCAGCCATTTCTGTCCACGCATTCATTAGTGCAGTGTTTGGAAATCTATCATGATACTGCTGAACCATCAGGTGTCAGCCTACTGATAGTTCACGAACATATCGACATGGAGTTTTCATAAGGGCCAATGCCACAAACGTAAACAATGGCTTCTTCCTTAAATTTCTTGAAAATGCAAACTCGTTCGAGTAAACTACCACTTCTATGGTAAAGAGGAACTTATCTTCTGTACAATCATCGAGGTAATTTATTATGATTAAGTTAGCATTCTCAAGAAGTTTACGGAAGAAGCCATTGTTTACGCTTGCGACATTGGCCCTTATGAAAACTCCATGTCGATATTTTCTAAATGATACAAAGGATCAGCTACCTCTGCCGAATAAGAGTATATAGTTTTGTAACAACGAATGAATAGAGGAAAACGGAGAACAAAAGCTATACAATATACAGACGATCCGACCATAGCACCGAACAGCACGAGGAACGATTGTGGCGGTGCTTGAACATCTATCACCATACTGCTGAACTACCATGTGTCAGGCTACTGATAGTTCAAGAGCGTATATTTAAAATGATACAAAGGATCAGCTACGTATGCCGAATACGAGTATTCAGTCGTGTAACACCGAGTGAATGAAGCCGCCGTTTAGAAAACAAAACCATTTACTTAAATGACATTTATTCTCGAAATTTGGAACTTTTATGTAGTCGGTTCAGAGTAAGTTCCCAAGGGGTCGCGGATAGCATAGCATAGCATAGAGCATTTGCACAAAGCGAGCGGGGAGTCACCGGGATAAGTCTATCCATTTCCACTTAACATTTCGCCAAAAATAATGAGTGTAGTAAACCCGCTGCTCTCTGCACACCTGGCCTTACAATTTAAAAAAATGATAGTTGACTTAACAGCTATTGCCGAAAGTGCTGGGAACCCAAACGTTCAAAAAATACAAAGTTGGCGAGTTTCAATATTTTATTTGTGGAATGGCTATATATGTTCAATAAAGTAATGTAATTATAAATTAAACAATATGATGAAATAATTAAAATAATAATCAAAAGCATATAAATATAATATGCAGCTTGGTGCCTCTTTACAGCTCAATCATTGTTAGATTAGTGTAACTTTCGAATGTGTGGAGCCAAACCAGCTGTGGCTATAAAGCTCCTTAATAAAGATAAATAATAATAATAAATAATGATAATAATAACTCTGGAACGTGAAAGTCAGTTCACAAATAAATGAAGTATAAATATCCATAAAACATTTAATTATATATAAATCAAAAAAAAAAATTACATATGGATATATAATTTTATAATAATTTATCAATTTTAAAATAAAATAAAATAATATCCAGTGATCTCAATAAAAAGAAAAACACTTTAAGAAACAATGCAATAAAATATCTATACCATCTAGGATACCCTATCTTGTAACCGTTAAGCAGATAAATTGTTATATTGTTATATATTTTTTCAATAATAATTTTAATATGATTTTAATAATGTACAACGATGATATGATGGCATTAACCCTTATGTGATTGACAGGGTACCCGAGTAACTTTTCATCTTTTACATTATGAATTTTCATAGTTTATTTCAAAACAGGAAGCTGAAATTTAGTGACATCTGAATAATTGTTGGAAGGCAACTTTTTGCATAAAAATATTTCGTATAGATAGTAGAAAGGCGGCCGAAGGGGGGGGGGGGGGCGATCGTCAGGGTACCCGGGTACCCACCAAATTGAAATGATTATAACTCTGGCAATTTTTGACCGATTTTAATTCTTTTGGCACCCTTAGATTGAAAAACTTATTCGCTTCAGGGACATTATCGGCAATGACCAATTTGAATTCATCTGGTTCCCGTAAACCCGGGTTTCCGGGCCTGTGTTCCAGTACGGAGGCACAATATCGGAACATCTATTGAATTTCCAGGAATGGATATCAGAATCAGAATGCCAGAAGAATTCCTATAAACTATTTCTATTCTATTGTGGGCTATATGCAGACTTGTTTCTGGTACGGCCACTCTGTAACAGGTTATCGTGGGGCCTAGAGTGGCCATAAACATTTTCAGAAGGAAACCCTGGCAATGTGGTTATCAAAATTCATGAAATATAGGATATTTCTCAACGTTTTGTGGCTAGTTTTTTTCATGGCCTCACGAGAACCTGTTCTGAGATGACCATTCCAAGGACTAATCATCAGATGGCCATACCACGTTGAGAAATAGCTTTCTGGTTAAACTGCATGAACTTTGAAACCCATATTGTCGGGGTTTCCTTCTAATATGTCCATGGCCACTCGAGACCCCACGGGAACCTGTTCCGGATTGACATGTCCGAGGACAAATCATCAGATGACCACAAAATGTTGAGAAATATCTTACTGGCGAAACATCATGAATTTTGATACCCATATTGCCAGGGTTTCCCTCTAAATATGTTCATGACCACTCTAGGCCCCACGGGAACCTGTTACAGAATGGCCGTTGCAGGAACAAGTCTGCATATGGCCCACAATGGAATAGAAATAGTTTCTAGGGATTATTCCAAAGATTTTGACGTCCTCTTCCGGAATGCAATAAATGTTTCCAAATTATGCCTCCGTACCGGACCACAACCGCAGTAACCCAGATTTACGGAAACCAGATGAATTCAAATGGTCATTGGAGTTTAAGAATTTAACAGGGCCAAAAGAATTAAAATCGGTCCATAATCGCCACAGTTATAATCATTTGAATTTGATGGTTACCCTGTCGATCACTTAAAGGTGATTTTTTTTTGTCGAACACATAAGGGTTAATACGATGTTATATGAAATACTAAATAATATAATGCAGCAACTTGCCTCTTCCACTGCGGTGTAAGCTAATTGTAACTCTGAAATGTCGAACATTTTCAAAGTCTGTTATGGATTTTTGGTTCAAAACATTTGTTTATATACTGAAAGAAAATTGTTCACCTGGTAGCCTTTCTAAAAAACGTAAAAAACCTACCTATCTTTTGAAATACATAATGTGAGGTGGGCTAAAACAAGCAAAGAGGCATAAATGTGAAGCAGGAAATTGCATAAATAATATTGTGAAGGGATGTAGTAGTATAAAACAGTTATGAAAAATCAAAAATTCTTGGAATTCTTGGAATAATGGGAGAAAAAAGTTTGTAACATTGATTAGACCATCTGGTTACGTGGCTTTGACCTGCTCAGAGAAGGTTCCCATAGGGTCACGGATAGGAAGAAAATGATTTGATTTGATCCGTAGCAATATGGGTGTAAAATTTTTTGGAATTGTTCCAGAAATAAAATACAAAAGAGTACACGCTGAAATGTACACATTGTAAATTTTTTTGTTCAATTCAATCATTTTCTGGCCATTCATGACCCATTGAGAACCTGCTCCGGAGTGATCATTCCAAGATCAAGTCATATGGCAATCAGACACATTCCTATGTATTCCTTGCATGACCTTTAGTATCATTATTGCTGATTTTCTATGTTAATCTTTTATAATTATCCCATTTCCGAAACATGGTTCCGGACATCCGATTTTCCCGGAGATGGAGTAAGTCTTTTTTTCCAAATGTTACAATTAGTAAAAAGCTTCTGGAGCTCAATAAGAGAGTTCTTTGTACATATACTGGCCTAGTAACCGGACATTGCCCGAGTAGATATCATTTGAAAAACATTGGCCAAGTTCAGAATGATATCTGTCGTTTCTGTAACATGGAACGTGAAACCTCGGAACATCTGCTTTGCAGTTGTGATGCTGTGTACAAGAGCAGACTTAAATTTCTGTACAGTGGCTATATGCAACCTAAAGAAATTTGGACTGCAATTCCTGGGAAGGTGGTGGGTTTTATAAACTCAATTTTGCCTGACTGGGAGACGCGTCTTAGGCTGGTCACTTGACAAATGGTGATCTAGCTTTAAGATGCGAATTGGTATAGTAAACAGGGGTATACCACAAAAGTTCAACTCAGTGGACGCAGTGGTTCTACGCCCCAACAAAAAAAAAGTCTTTTTTTATATTAGACAATTTTGAGAAAGCGGTCCAGAAAGGAATCCAAAACTGCTAAAATATTCCAAATCGGTTGGATATTTACATAGTAATGGTCATTTGAGTTCGGTGGGTAAAAATCTTCCAATCGGCAATTAAAAGTTATTTTGGTTTTTTTTTTAAACACAACGGTTAACTTACTAAAGGGTGATACGGTCAAAATTTGGTCAAGGGAAAACGCGTGTAAATCGGTGAAATCGTTTATTTAAAAAATCAAATTAAATTTCTTTTTCAAGTTCAATTAGTATAAAATTCAGGAAAAATATTCAGTTAGGCTTCCGCTTTTCCAAATCCGAATTGCCGGGCCTTACGCTTGACCCCTGCCATCAGATTTTGTACAGCCACCTTGTCCACCTTCTTCGCCGCAGAAAGCCAGTTTGCCTTGAACTGCTACTCGTCCTTAGCAGTTTTTTTGGTCTTCTTTAGGTTCCGCTTGACAATAGCCCAGTATTTCTCAATTGGGCGGAGCTCTGGCGTGTTGGGAGGGTTCTTGTCCTTGGGAACCACCTGCACGTTGTTGGCGGCGTACCACTCCATGGCCTTTTTACCGTAATGGCAAGATGCCAAATCCGGCCAAAACAGTACGGAACAACCGTGTTTCTTCAGGAAAGGCAGCAGACGTTTATTCAAACACTCTTTCATGTAAATTTCTTGGTTGACAGTCCCGGAAGCTATGAAAATGCTGCTTTTCAAGCCACAGGTACAGATGGCTTGCCAAACCAGATATTTCTTTGCGAACTTTGACAGTTTCGTGTGCTTGAAAATATCTGCTACCTTTCCCCTTCCTTTTGCCGTATAAAACTCCTGTCCCGGAAGCTGCTTGTAGTCGGCTTTGACGTAGGTTTCGTCGTCCATTACCACGCAGTCAAACTTCGTCAGCATCGTCGTGTACAGCCTCCGGGATCGCGCTTTGGCCGTCGTATTTTGTTTATCATCGCGATTTGGAGTCACTACCTTCTTGTAAGTCGATAGTCCGGCTCGTTTTTTGGCTCGATGCACGGTTGTAGACGATACACCCAGCTTATTTGCGGCATCTCGGAGAGATAGGTTAGGGTTTCGCTTGAAACTACCGGCAACTCTCTTTGTCGTCTAAGCGGCTTCCGGTTTTCGATTTCCCCCCGATCCAGACTTCCTGGCTGTCGACAAACGTTCCCCAAACACTTTAATTACATTTGTAACGGTTGATTTGGCAACTTTTAGCGATTTTGCCAACTTTGCGTGCGAGTAGCTCGGATTTTCGCGATGCGCGAGCAAAATTTTGATACGCTGCTCTTCTTGCTTGGACGGCATTTTGACAACTGAAGAGTGAATTCCAAAATCAAAATAGGAGCAACATTCTACACACACACACCTTCAAAATGAGGGGTGTTCAGGTTTTTTAAATGCAAAATTGAAAGAAATACGTCAAGTTGATATTGACCAAATTTTGACCGTATCGCCCTTTATGATGGAAGATGAACCATCTCGAGGATGCATTTCTCGATAATAAATAAACAAAATAAAAAATAGATTTTTCATACTGATCTTCAAAATGATCACCACGGTCCTGGTGGTTCAGGCAATCATTTTCAGAAACTCTACGTTTGATTCTGGTAGGGCCAGGACAATTGAGGAAAATATTTGTACCTTACTTTTTAGTATCGGCAGTTCATAATTCGATATCATAAAACGACATGCCGTCTTATGCCGTTGGAGCATAAAAAAATCTAATTTAGATTTTTATATGTTGGTACTGTTAGACAGTTTACAACTCATGAATTTTCATCAAAAAGTGAAAAGAGGAAGACATTTCTTTTTATACGGTTCATCGACGAAAAAATTGCATAGAATTAAGCTTCCAGAATCATTCCATGCATCGAGCATTTTTCGGAATATAATTCCGAATAGCGCAGAGAAGCTAACCAGTACACTAAGGTTTTTTTTTGCACGGTTTTTTTTTACACGGGTTGTTTTCGGCGATAACTCCAAAACGGAACAACTTATCGACCTTATTCAAATCACATTTTACGTTTTGGGCCAAAAGTAATCATATGGCAGTTTTTCAAAAAGTTCGCACTTTTTGGTGTAAATACTCAAAATTTTAAAAACTCTATTTTGACCATTGCATGGAATAGTAACGCATAGAAACCAAATTGAAGCAATATAAAATGTTCAAGCATGTGAATTTATCAACTCTATTTAGTCTTTTTTTACACGGTTCCATACTAAAAGTGGAACGTATCCCCCGTGCAAAGAAAAAAACCTTAGTGTATACAGATTTAAATTTGCAAACACTATCAGATTTCGGTTGAAACATTTGTTTTTCTTCCGTTCACCAGCAAACCAGCAGCCGCTGAACCAACGTAACGTGTTCACGTTCATTTACATCAGCTGAATATGAACCAATCAGTATACGCAACAGTATTGACACAACGGCTTCATGAAGACAAACTGATCTGATACATAACGAAAACGGAATACAGAAGAACACAAATGATCCTTATCGAGAGCGTTCAGCAGCAGAATTTACTTTGACCACGTATTTGTCACTGAAGACTAGCGAAAAAAATCCTTCTTGTCCCCTTTTGTGCGATGATTCGTAGCTTATGGGAATAGACAAGTCTCACATGAGTGAATAATTTATCTATTATCATTCAGGAACGAAACGCACGTGAACCATTCGGTGGTCATTTTGCAGTATATTGTGCATTGGCGATTTCGAAACATTCAGATCTGCGGTGATTTTCGTCTAATCCGTTCCCTGACCACTTTAACAACTCGTGCAGTCTGCATCGTACGAGTACGACCGGATCTCTTTCGGTCATCCAACAAGCAGGTGTCACTGTACCTTCGGATGGTTCGGTACAGAAAATCCCGCTGTACTCCGAGGTTTTCCAAATTTCTGAAAATAGCGCCCAGGCGCTCACCTTTCAAAAACTTTTTCATCACCACAGCACGAAACTCCTTCATCGCTGGTAAAAGATAAACACCGAATGAAAACAATCGGACATAACCTCAAAGCGTTTGTATAAACATAGTGCAAAACTACACCAACACATACGTGAAGCATGTTGAGTAGTTGCACGACACAATGCAAGGAAATAGTGTATGAGAATATATTGGACACGGTGTACTTATACAACAAATGTATAAAAGATTTAAAAAATACTGAAATTTGCAAATCATTTTTAAGTTACTATTTGGTTACTATTTTTATTATTTCAGTCACCAAAATTTATCCATAAATCTGCTACCAGCCCTGATATTTAGAGTCTTTATTGTTAACTTCGTAAACTTGTCGGTTTTTTTTTCAAACTTGAGGTCAAGGGTTCGATTACCGATATAGTCGAATGTCTGTTCGGGTGGTCAAGTAATTCGATCATCATTGTGCACACTTTATGCGATTGAATGCTTTGGAATGGCAAAGGAAGCTCTCAATTATGATCTGTGGAAGTGTTTCAAAGAAAATTAACTTGAATGGCCTGCAATGGTCCGTATGGAGTAGAAAGTCAAGTAGAAGATGATAAATCAACCGGGTTAAACCTAGTATTTGTGGCTCACTAGAGATTAGAAAAGAGGTTAGGTTAAAATTAGAGGAAGAGCATAGATCATTTCTAAGAATTTTCCATATTCTTGTCCGTTATTGCTGTTCCGAGTAAAGAACTTCGACAATTCCAAAGATAAATTGTCGAGGAAGAAGTATTCGAACTAACCATAGAATTTTGGGTTAAAGTTTTCTAAGGAGATGAATTTCTTGATGATGTTGATGAATTGATGATGATGAATTTCATCCAAATGCAGAGCTTGGTGAGACAATTCCAATTACTGAAAACATGTTCAAGTTCATTTCTACTCCATCTACCCCCACTTCTTTGTTTTAGTTTATTCTTTAATTGTTTTTGTCTTTGTGGTGGTTTAAACGTCAAGGATAATAAAAAAAAGTGTTTTATCCGGTGGGTAACTTTCTATAGGCTACCTTTAGGCGAATTATAATATTCTTAATTAATGCAAACGCTAAATCAGCACGGGGCTCTCCCTTAGCTCAGTTGGTAAAGGCGCGGCTACAAAGCAACATCATGCTGGAGGTGGCTCGGTTCGATTCCCGGACTGGTCTAGGAATTTTTCGTTATGGAAAATTTCTCGACTCCCTGGGCATAGGGTATGATTGTACTTGCCACACAATCATACTAATGCAAAAATGGTACCTGGCAGCTCTTAATTATTAAGTATGAAAGTGCATTTAGAACACTAAGTTGAGAGCAAACAATTAACTAATTGCGCAAGCAATAAGCTTGAAACGCTAAGATGAATATTTCTTGAAAAAGTTGAGTTTCTTCGAAATGCAGAACTTGGTGAGACCATTCCAATTACAGAAAACATGTTCAAGTTCATTTCTTCCCCATCTACCCCCATAACTTCGCTCTAATTTTCAATTATTTATTGTTTCTCTCCCGTTTTTGTGGCTTAAACGTCAATGATAATTATAAACTGTGCAGTAGGCACCACTGTTTTGAGTAAATATAGCAGAGGAAAAAAATATAAAATGCTTTATTCCAAAGATGCACACTGGAACTTCTTATTATTAATATTGATTTAATAACACCATCTGAAATTGATTTTATCATATTTAAACTTGAAAAGGCGTAATCGTAGCCTCTTTTTCTGCGAAGCCATTCTGAACAGGTACATCACCACCATGGCAACCGGTACCGAATTTACACAATCGCAATGTCTACAACTGCACGAAACAAAACACACGAAAAAAATATATAAAATACTTCAATTCTCCCGTTTGACTTTTCGGCCTGTTTGAATCCGCCGGGTTTGCCGGAGTGCATTTATTCGGTGATCGTGTGTTGCCGCCTCTGCCGTCGCCTCACAATACGGCCGTCACGTTGCTACCATGCATATGATTAATTCCGGGCTCGGGCTCGTCGGTAACGAACGTTGCGCATTTATCGTGTGAAATCATGTAGAAACAATTATCTCTACTTTAATTCAAATGTTTCTTTCCTGTTCCTACTCGGGCGATGGCGGCGGCGGTGGCGGTGTTGGCGGTGGCTGCAAATGCGACTGCAGTCGGGTGAAGTTCCTCTCCTCCTGGTGACCTTCTTCCTGCGCGCCAGAGCACCGTTCTCGTTTGGTCTAACAACAATGCTACAACGACCGACCGACGGTGGCTCGGAGCTGCAACTTTTGATCTCGTTTTTGTCTTTATTCATGTATGCGAGCGTTGAGTTTTTTTTATAACATGAATACACAACGTTTGGGGGTATGGAATGGAGCAGGCAGACTCTTCTACCCGTGTAGTTATGACGAGAGTACATTATGGTGTGCATCCATTTCATTATGAGGGGTTTACTCCCTCTCCAGTTGAAATCCAAGTCCAGCCGAAAAAATGCCGTATGATGATGATGATGATGTTAACAAACACGAGTATGCACGGAGTTCATCTCTTCAAACAACGAGTTAAGAACATATGCAAAAGTTTGATTAGAACTCCCAACCTATGCTGTTCTGCCTCTGTGTGTATGGGAGTCGTAAAATCCTTTTCAGACTAAAAAAGAGAGTCCAAAGCCGCGCCAGTAGACGATCCCCTGTCAGTAAAAGTGATGCTTTACTTATGCGGGAAGCTAAAAGCGCGAGCGAGTGATGGGTAGGTAGGGCTGCGACACAACCGAGCGAAAAAGGATGAATGAAATTGAAGTCGATGCAGGCTGGCAAACAGGCAGACACGTACTGCATTACATCTTCCAACAACGATTTCCATCCATCTGCTTGGAATGCCATTACCGTCACTCGTTGTTGTCCGTCGATATTTGCTGGTTGTTTTTTTCCTGCAGTCAGGATATGCAGAATACGATATCACTTTGAAGAAGTGGATGTGTTGCGCAGCGAATGAGTAAATGCAACGAGTTTATGGGTTCGGAAAGTGTAGATCGTACACCGTGGTGCCGATGCTGTTGCCAGGGTAGAGCGAAATGTGATAAGAAGAAAAATTGATTATGATGACAGTTGTGGGTTTGATGGAATGGTGGAGAACGTCGGGATATTCATTGTATTAGAAGTGGGGAGCCCAGAATTAAGGGTATTGTTTGAAGAATCTTTATGCCTAGCATTTATTTTGTGAAATTCTGTAAATTTGTTTGTAACCTCGTCATAGTGGCTGATTGTAAACCTTTCCATTGCAATGTATGCATTAAAAACAGACAGATTTCATCATTATTTTATGCACTTTTCCTGCCACTTGGTGTTGAATCCACCATGAATCGCCAAAAATAGTACCACAGGATTTCAGGATTTTTCCCTTTAAACGGTTTTTTACTTTATGATTACGTGATTCAGTTCACGGTGTATTTTAGCTTGTTCTCGAATTCGTGACTGCAGTTTACGGATCTGGGCACGGATTTTTTTCATTGAAATTCATCCGCATGTTGAAGTCCACACATTTGATAACACCCTCTAAGCGCACGATTTAACAGTCTGTTCGAACACAAACTTTGCCGGCCACCGAGGAACTTTCTTAGCTGCTGTTAAGCAGCCACCAAAAAGTGCACTTAAGCCAGATACAGCAAATAGTCGGTGCACTGGGACACCTATCGTCCTACTCTTCCACGTTTTACCGCTGGCAAAGACTAATGCCTTGCTCACTATTGATACGTTCGCGTTCCATTGACGTAAATTTGCCAGAAAACCTATGGGAAAACTGTCAAATTCACGCAAACGCATCCATTGCTCCTCGTTGAGCATTGGAAGTAACAGTTACGGATGGAAAAACCTGTTTGTTGTTTCTACCGACCAGATGTTACCAGCTGCAGAATGGGTAGTTACTGATTGGGAAAGGTAGCAGATATTTTCAAGTCCACGAAACTGTCAAAGTTCGCAAAGAAATATCTGGTTTGGCAAGCCATCTGTACCTGTGGCTTGAAAAGCAGCATTTTCATAGCTTCCGGGACTTTCAACCAAGAAATTTACGTGAAAGAGTGTTTGAATAAACGTCTGCTGCCTTTCCTGAAGAAACACGGTTGTTCCGTACTGTTTTGGCCGGATTTGGCATCTTGCCATTACGGTAAAAAGGCCATGGAGTGGTACACCGCCAACAACGTGCAGGTGGTTCCCAAGGACAAGAACCCTCCCAACACGCCAGAGCTCCGCCCAATTGAGAAATACTGGGCTATTGTCAAGCGGAACCTAAAGAAGACCAAAAAAACTGCTAAGGACGAGCAGCAGTTCAAGGCAAACTGGCTTTCTGCGGCGAAGAAGGTGGACAAGGTGGCTGTACAAAATCTGATGGCAGGGGTCAAGCGTAAGGCCCGGCAATTCGGATTTGGAAAAGCGGAAGCCTAACTGAATATTTTTCCTGAATTTTATACTAATTGAACTTGAAAAAGAAATTTAATTTGATTTTTTAAATAAACGATTTCACCGATTTACACGCGTTTTCCCTTGACCAAATTTTGACCGTATCACCCTTTAGAAGACGTTTGAATCCGTCACCTCGTCTGGAAATTTCAAGGGAATATTTCACATCTTCAACAAATGTTATGATTTCCTTGCGAAAAGCATGGAATTCCGAAATTGACACCACAATAGGGGGAAATTTTTCCTTTCTCAATCGAGAAAGTTTGTTCAAATTTTGGTTAGATGATGGATCACTCTTATCATCTGTGAGCATATCAAATTGATTACTCTTATTAATTTGATTTGAAGGCGGATCAATGTATTTATTTGCCATAGTGGCAGAAGAAATTACTCCAAGTCGACGTCCAAGTAGATAACTATAAGAATCTAAAGGACGTGGAATTTTCCAACGCGATTTCCAAGCCGGGTTACCCGGAGGGCCTTGACATGGATCGAAACAGAATCAGAGGAAATCTAATAATTGTAGGTAGTATTTAGCACTGAAAAGAGCTGTTTAAATTTTGTTATAGCTTTAGGTAGCAAAAGCACTTCCTTCAGCATATAGAAAAAAAGATCCGCACGGTATGAGAGCTCAATGCAGACTGTCCATAGCTGCATTTCGTCAGCCTCGCAGTCTACGAAGTCGATCCACCTTGCCCGTTGCCCGTCTATTCTTCTTATGCTTGTCGGTTCGTGGTTTTCGTGAATCATTTTAACGGGGCTGTCTTTGGACATTTTTACGACATGCTCAGCCCACCGTAGTCGACCGGTTTTAGCGGTGTGTACGATGGGAGCTTCTGCCAGCAACTGATGCAGTTCGTGGCTCATTCGCCTCCTATAGTCCCGTATTCCATCTGCACTCCACCGTAGGAACCTTTTCCGTTCAAAGATATCAAGATGGCGTTCACACTCCACAAACAAAGTCATGTCTCGTGGCCGTAGAGGACTAAAGGGTGTACGGAATCAAATTACACCAAATTGTATTTTCTAGTGAAATTTTGAGTGGAATTTGTTCAATGTGTATTTGTTTACGATGTGTATCGATCACTAGCAGATGTGCAATCGTTGCAAAGATGGAGTCGGAAGAACAGCAGCGGCACAAAAAAATTTTGCGCACGTACCTCTAAAATCCGGATCTTTCTCATCGTGCCATCAGCAGGAAGCTGGGAATGGTACATTCTACGGTGTCTCGTGTTTTAAATCGGTACCACGAACGTTTGACCATCGAACGGAAAGAAAAAAGTGGCAGAAATGGATCTTCGTATAGTGTTAAGGATCACAAGCGGGTAGTTCACGCTTTCAAGAGGAATCCGAACAATTCAGTTAGAGATGTGGCGAAGAAACTGAATCTAACCAAAATTATCGTGCAAGATGCGAAAAACCGTGAAGGACTACACACGTACAAAGTCCAAACGGCGCCTAATCGCCATGGCAGAACACGGTAGGTAAAACACATGCACGGAAGCTCTACACCCAGATGTTGACGAAATCACATTGCCTCGTTATGGATGATAAGACGTATATAAATGCAGACGTCCCTGAGGACGTTAGAAAGCAGAAGATGTCAAAGTTTGCCAAAAAATATTTTATTTGGCAAGCAATTTGCTCGCGTGGAAAGCGAAGCACCCCATTCGTGACAACTGGGACGGTCAATGGGCAGGTGTACCTAAAGGAATGCCTCCAAAAGCGTCTATTTCCTCTTCTGAGGTCACACGATGGCCCTACGATATTCTGGTCGGATTTAGCCTTGTGACATTACTCGAAAGAGGTTTTGGAGTGGTACAAGGCTAAGGAGGTCAATTTCGTGCTGAAGCATCTTAACCCACCGAACGCACCGGAACTGCGGCCAATTGAGAAGTACTGGGCCATCATAAAGCAGGCACTTTGGAAGCATCCTGAGGAAGTGAAATCGGATGAAAATATGAAGAAAAAATGGATTGCCACGCAACAAAAAGTTGGTCCAAATGTTGTACAGGACCTTATGAGTAGTGTAAAGAAAAAAGTTCGTGCATTTGGATATGGAATTGAAATTGAATAAAACAAACAAGGGAAAATACGCCCTGAAAGTTTGAAGATGATTGGTTGAACGGGCAAGTTTTGTAGAATATTTGTGTGTGTCGCAATTTGATTCCGTACACCCTTTACTGGTCTAACTTAAGTCTTGTGGATGGTCAACCTTGTAGTTCAGCGAACTTTGTTCGATCCTAGCGTCCATCGGAGTTCAAAGTAGGCACAACTGACAACCATAATGCGTCTTCGCATTTCTCTGCTGTTGTCGTTATCGGCGGTCACCAATGAGCCCAGTAGTACGAATTCGAAAACCACCGCGATTTCATCACTGTCGATGTAAACTTTTGGTGGGACGCCAACATTGTCTTCACGGGAACCTCTTCCTTTCATGTATTTTGTTTTCAGCGCATTAATCATAAACTCAATCCTACTTGATTTAGCCTTTTGTCGGATGAACGTTTCCGCCATCGCTACAATATCAACGTCAATGGCGAAGCCAAAAAGTTGGACCGCTCGTATCTATCCCCGCTCTTCGAATTACTTCACGATTTCAAAATGTATTGTTAAATAGAAAACAGGACAATTCATCACCTTGCCGTAAACCTATCCGAGATTCGAAGGGACTCGATAGTGTCCCTGAGAATCGGACGACACATTCGTTCCGTAGTTGTTTGACCAACCGCGTCAGTTATGTTTTGGGAATCCATATTCGTGCATGGCAGATCATAATCTCGATCGGTTGTGTCGATCAAGTTGGTCGATTGAATAGTTGGTCTCGATTGATTGTGTCGAAAGCTGATTTGAAATTAATGAAAAGAGTTTAGTTGTCTCTTAGATTCGTAGAATTCGAGAAAAGTTATTCTGTATTTAAAACGCCGTTACAATCAACTATCATTGTCTATTTGAAGATCTGAATATAGTTTGTTTTTGATACATAATACTTAGCTAAATCCTCTCAACGACTCTAATGACAATCTCCGTATCACCACGATTGTAATTCAGCACTCGTCACTTCGAAAGTAAAAAATTCGGTTCACTTTGAGACCAGACTGTTTCTTCAAACCTACCCAGAAACTTGAATTATGACCTTATTAATACACAGTTTCATTTCTATTGTCTTATCCATACTTAAAGCACCACTGCAGTGTGCACTGTTCATAAATTATTTTTTTAAAGCAAACTAACTGTTAAACTAACAAAATTTGAAAAATATCGCACGCACAAAACTTTACAACCAGCGCAGGGTTAATTCACTTTCTAACACCACAATTCTCGAATATTATACAACACTCTTACAGAACACTTTATCACTAAAAGTATGTTTTGGTTTAAAAATAAAGCATTGCATTGTTACAACTTCATTCTTCTTAAAATTTTCAATTACAACCAACAATAAATACGTCACGCTTGTTTCGCGGCATTTCCAATTTTTAATTTAATTCTAATCGGATAGATCTCACCATAAAAAAATTCACGAATTTGACAGTTTTGGACACAGTTTTGCGGTTCCAAACTCATCAGCTGAAGAGTTTTTCTTTAGTTTCGTCATTCATTTACAATTTGATACGATCTCATGAAACGACTCAATTTTGAGTTAAGTAGCGCCCTCTTTTCTATCAAGAAAAGTAAAATATTACACAGTCGTATATGAAACTCTCGCGATGCCTTTTTTTTTAACTGTCGTAATCAATATTACAATTGGCCACATTTGTATTAGTTTGATAGTCACTAATAAGTCACTATTTTAATTTTTGAAAAACTAAAGCCAGTTCTACTTCAAGATAAGCCCACTGCCACGGCGAACCCACATTCAACCAACCCGCCAATCATAGATACCTGCATCCACCCGATTTGCAACAAATGATGTATTTCAAATGATGCCTTCGTTACAAAAACATGCCCATCGACACAGAGTCACAGTCATCCGGAACATCGTAACGATTTTCTCTCGTAGCAAATCGCAATTTGATGCTTCCATAAAACCGGATAGGTACATCATTTCCCGAATTGCTCGCTCATCCTCCACCGTCATGTGACATTCAATCCGGCCGGAGCGCACCCTCCAGCAATGGGAAGGGGAAAAAAAGGACAAATCCAGCGGATTCGTTCGGTTATCGTTTTAATAAAGGCAAGCAATAAAAAGGAAGGCAGTAGTCCTTTTACAGTCTTTTCCACGATGTTTCATATTTTACTTCCAATTATTTCAGTGTTCCGTACAACAGTTCGGGTAACGAAAACTTGGGATTCGAAAAGAAAAAAAAACACGACCGCAGTAGGGCTCCAACAAACCGGTAGGACTTTGGTTCCTTTCTGGAGGAACCCAATTCTACCCAAGTTGAGGTCTCTCCCGATGGTGTTATTTTTTGCCCCGGTTGGTTACACGTTCCAATTGGTAATGCTCTCCATTTCTTCGTCCAACTAGCACGCTAGGCCGGTTCAAAACGTTGCTAAAATTGAAATACGACAAACTTGCCACTATTCAAATGTTTGTTTTAAGTATCTCATCGCGACCAGTTCGACATGAACAAGGACTGGAGCTGCCGGAAAGGACCATTATCATAGACCGTGCTCGTTGCGATGCGATGATGTTACACTCGACAGCGGTTCAACTCATCCGTGAACCAATTTTGTCCTATTTTTGCGCCTTTTTTTTCCTGAAAAAAACCATTTACCACCAACCATCTAACATGGCCTCGGTCGCGCTGATGATGACGACTTCGACTACTCGACGCTCGCTGGCGAATGCACATTCAACTTGTCCGTCTTATGAAGGCAAAAACCGCCTGCCGATAAACTACTTCCCCTTGCCGACTTCGTCGCTTCATCGTCCGTCCTTCGCAATTTCCACATCAATGCGAAAAAGTACTCCCGCTTCCCTCCATTTACTTATTTACTTGTCAAAAGTATTTTTTTTATCGGACCGTTTTCGTTTGACGGCTTCTGCTGTTTCTTCTTCTTCTTGGGCTTGTTCCTCACTCTATTCACTCTATTGATATTATTTAATGAAGGATGTCGATTTAAGCGCCTGCTTCCGCCTGGAGTTCGATTTGCCTTCGGTACTCGCTCGCACTCCCACACCACCGGTCTCGGACTGGCCATGTACCGAGAATACAGCGCAGCCAAACGTATCGAATAAGCACATATTTGGGAAATTTTACTACCGACTACAGCATAATATATACCTACATATATGGCGAGTAGGATGGGTGTGCAAATTTACACCACTCTCGACAGTTATTTATTTTTCCATATCAAGTACACCACACATACGGTGTCGATGTAGCCCTACTAAAAACCATCAACCTCACGGCGGGGGCAGGTGCTGGGCACGAAAGATTGCCTCAAAAAGTGGCATACAAACGTCGATTTCCTGTAAACGAGCGTAAGCAGTTAAGTTTATGATGGAAGAATTCGCAATCTGGCGCAGGCCATGGGAGGGTGTTGCACTAGTTTGACCTGGCCATTGTTTACTCTGATGGACCGTCAGGGCAGGTCACAGGCCAGGATTGGGCGAAGATGATACATGGGAAAGATTTGATAATGATCGTAAATACAACGGATTTGGTGCAAGATACTATCAATCATGTGAGGTTTGGTTTGGTGAGAAGTATGATTTACGGGAGAAGGGAGGTTATTGTTTAGCTTACCAGTAAGCAGATGATGTTCTTGATATGTGTAATTGGATATAGGGGTTATCGTGAACGTTCATCCTCTTCGGAGAACGTGTGTACTGTTCATAGCGAAGAAGCAGGAAATGGCATCTGAACTTGTTTTATCAACATTGCTGAATGATTTCGTTTCAGCTGTTTTAGGATTATGATATCGGCATATGAAAATTCGTATTCAATAACGGTTAATCTTGGATCCTCATGAAAACCATCGTCATTGAAAATTTCTAACGAAAAAAATAATGGTATCCATCCCAAAATGTCTGTCTCTTAAGAAGCATTATTGGGAAAATTGTTTCTCATTTCGACAAAGCGGATCAATTGGCTTTAGATGGTTGAAAGATTAATTGCAAATGCTGAGTGTCTGTATTCAGATAGGACAATGCGGTTTTGACGATGTTGTCTGTTAGATGATGTATTTTATTTGACATAGATTTTAACATACATTGTTACATGGATATCCGCGTCAAACAGATTAAAGAATAGGTAAAGGAATTGCAAAGTGTTGTATTCCGAAATTTTCTGGGAACATGCTCAACTAAAATTTACTCAATACGTGGCGCTAGCGAAAGAACTGTTCATTTAATAAAGTGGGCATCTATTTTTCAACGATAACTATTTATATTCGAACACATACATTAGTTTTGATGTAAATGAAGATTAAGGCGTGTACACGAAAAAAATTCACCATTTTTATCCGTGTGTAACTTTTTTGTCCGTGGGTAAAAATGGATGAAAATCTGGGTATAACAAGTTTGGAATTGTTTACATGTGCAAAATTTCATAACAAACGGTTCAGTGGTTATTGAGATGTCATCGAAACAAGAAGAAAATCGCCGGAGAATTTTGCGCGCCGTCATGGAAAATCCGACTACGACCATGAGATGGATCGGAAGACAACCGGGAATCACCCATACACCTGTATCTCGAGTGGTAAAATCGTTTAAGGATTCCCAGACGACCGAGCGGCGGGCTGGATGTGGAAGAAAATCGAAGACAGCTGAACCTGTGAAGGCCCGGAAGGTGTTGGATTATTTCAAGTGTAATTCGAACCTTTCGAATCGCGAAGCGGCTCTGAAGGCAAAGAGTTCCGCCTGGTTCGTTCAGCAAACCATGAAACGATATTCAAGATCCTTCGTGTATTCAAGATCCGCAAGGCACCGAACCGGCGTGATCAGCAAAACATGGCGGCTAAATCCCGCGCAAGGAAGCTGTATCGAGAGTGGTTAACGAAACCGTTGTGTGTGGTTATGGATGACGAAACCTACATTAAGGCAGACGCAAAGCAGATACCGGGGCTGGAGTTCTACGTTGCCAAATCACGGTTTGATGTTCCGGAAGACATAAGAAAGAAGAAAGTGGACAAATTCGCCAAAAAATACTTGCTCTGGCAGGCCATATGCCAATGCGGTAAACTGAGTAAACCGTACATCACAACGGGTGACCATCAACAGCGAAATTTACAGCACCGAGTGCCTCCAGAAGCGTCTGTTGCCCTTCCTGCGGTCCCACGGAGGCGAGACATTATTTTGGCCGGACCTGGCATCATGCCATTAGGCGCGATCAGCATTGAATTGGTACAGAGACTATTACGTTGTTTTTGTACCAAAAACCGCCAACCCCCCCAAAATTCACCAGAGATTCGTCCGGTGGAAAGATTTTGGGCCATAATGAAGGCCAAAGTTCGAAAATCGTCCAAGGTGGTTAAGAACGCTGGAGTTGAAGAATGAATGGATGAAAGTGACCAAAAAGGTCGGCTCCGACATTGCGAAAAAGGTAATGATGGGTCTTAAGGGAAAGGTGTGGAAAAGAAATTGAATAAAGTAATTATGCCGAAACATAATCCATACGTATTAGTTCATTCCCTGAAAGTTTCAAGAAAATCGGCTTAAAATAAATTTTTGGCGAACACTTTTGTCTGGTGCATTTTTTTCGAGTACAGGCCTTAATGTACTCGTAGAAAACTTCAAACAGAATTGATGATTTTTTTGCTTATTTTAAAATTCTCGAACCTTACTTGTTTTATTGTTCGGTGAAATTTCCAAGAGAAGAAATCAAAATGAAACAAATCGCCAACATAGACAAACTATTTATTTTGTGGCACTTTCTATTTGATGATCAGTCATTGGTCAGTCAGTTAATATATTTCTATTTTATTCACAAAGACTTCTTACTTTCTCGCAATATTTGGCAAATGCATTATTTTGAATCGGAAAAGGACGAACAACTCATCTGAGAAAAGTCGAAGTATAAAATCAGATTCTACTGTGAAATGCCATGCCAAGCAATTTTAGGGTTCGAAGCCATTTAGTCAAATATCTTTTATTCATTTGATTCCAAACAACTTCTCAAAAGTAAAATAAGAAAAATGCAATTTTATTAAACCTCAAAATTATCAAATATTAGTTTCTCACATAGTTCACCAGTGGGTTCAACATTTCTCAAATTGCAATGCATGAAATCATGAGAATTACATTTGTTTGATCAGTGAAACTCCAAAATACTGCTTATGTTTGCAAGAAGGAAAAATCTCACATAAGAGTTTTATACCGGACAAGCGCTTGAATCATAAGTTCGCTTTTGGATACAGGAATATTCTTTGTCAAATATGCAGTGTTTATTTCGTTGATCAGTAAAGATCTAAAGAACTGCTCATGTTTGAAAGAAGGAACAATCTCACAAAGAGTAATAAACCGGACAAGTGCTTGATTCAGAAGTTTGCTTTCGAGTACAGGAATATATCTCGTCATAGAAGGCCCACGTGAACAGAATCGAAAGAAGGTATCTTGCGGAGGAACTGCATATTTCTTCAAGATTATAAAAAAGATGACCCATCTAGCTGTTTAACATAATACATATTTCCACCTAAAATTTTTTTTTTTGGTTCCGTATTTCCTTTATTTATATCTAATGCGTTTGAAAATACTTTTTTAGATTCTTGTTTCCTTTTCTCAGCAATACATTTATGCTAATAGACAATTTTCGGCCAAACGTCCATTCGGCTAAATATACATATGCCAAACGTCTCACCACCGTCGGAGTGTGTCTCTTAAGGCGTTTTCTCCCCTATTGAAATGTTTTTGAATGATTTAAAAAAAAGCTACATCAACATACTTCCTAATATTAACAAATAAGCTACAGATTTCTAAGAATATACATGTAGGTTTTGTTTATTCATTATTTAAGTTGATGTTATATCACCTTTATCTTCCCATTTTTTCCGATTTGCCTTAGCGTGGTGGGCAAAAGATGATTTCATGCTTATCTACTCTGAATCCTGGTTACTTCCCAAAAAGCTTTTCATAAGCAATCGAAATACGAAAGATGAAGTAAGTCTCATATCAACTTCCAGCTTGCAATCTACGGATTATTTAACGCCATTAACGCAACGCATTGCAACGCAATGATTAATTGAGCTTGGGGTTTAATGTGGTTGTATTCCTCATGGTTCCCTACACATTGTTTTGAAAGGCCATCCTTAAACAATAATTTAGAAAACTCTACCATGTCTGTCCTAAATCAGTTAAAGAAACTTCTAAAAAAGCAAATTTAAACATAAACAAGACACTGCTAGTCATTGTGATGAAAGGTTTGTGTCGAACTCACACCATGATCAAACTCTCCTATTTTTAAATGTTTGTAATTTTCTAAACCACCTAGAATTTGTGAAAATTCTTCAAGTTTCACAATTTCAATCGATCAAATGTTCTATTGATCGTACAGAGCACTTTACTTTTCGAAATTTCCGAAATCAAGAGAAGAAACCTAAATTGACAATATGTTAAGGTAATGCAATGTTGTTTCTGTAGTCCGAGAATTCTGATAAGTTCTCTTTCAACACACGTACTTAGATATTTTTCTCATTTCAGAGAGCGTGTAACGGCGCTATAACCATAAGCTGTATAGGGCTAGGAATCTCAACCGTTTGGAGAAAACATAGAGCATCACTTAACCTTCTTAGACTCGATGCTCCCAACGACCATATAAATAAATTTTTGTTCTGTACACCAAACAGGGCATTCTGTTTAACTATTCTCTCCGACTATTAATTTCCCTTTTCCTTTGATATTTACTGAAGGCTACCTGGGGTCCCAGTGTCTTCTTAAGATAGATACAAAATCCTCCCTATCTCCAACGGTTGCACGGACGTGGCCAGGCGAGTGATCGAGGAGTGTATTTGTGGAGATTATTGCGTGAAGAATCGTATCAGTAACTGGTTCCGTTTCATGGTGACATGCAATATCTTCAACGAATTATTCCTCGTCGCGTATTTCGTTGCGGAATTAAATGGGCATTACTAATCTTTCATCTCATTTTCTAGTTACAGGTATTCCAATAAAAAACTCACACTCACCAGGACTCTTCTTGAGATATCATTTAATGATTTCTCACTATCGCTCAATGGGTCGTAGTTCAGTTTTGGGTTTTTTTTTTAATAGAAATGTTGTTTTTCCACTTTTGAGGAATTCCAGCAGCATAGTGAGCAGTTGCTACATGCGGCCAAAACAAAGAGGGAACAGTATGCTTTCAGTAGATACCTAGAAGTCGCATTTTAATGCGCTGCATCCTGTAATCCTCACCGTTGATTGTACCTGTTCAGAAATACGAAGAAGTCTTCATGCTAAAATGGCAGATCTCCTGTCAAACTAACACCTTCTTTTCAATCCTTTTGATGCTTATGTACCGTACGTCATCGAGTACAGCTTTGCTCTGCACATCATTATTAAATTGGGGTCCTGGAAGTGTACCAGTGTTCAGTTTAACTTACGTTTCTTGATCTCCAAAATGCATCGCTTTGTCTCTTTCAAGATAAGGTTGTACAAGCTCCGTGAACAAGCAAAGAGCTGCTTCTTATAACTTGTGATGTTGTTACGTTTCTTGATGTTTTGCACAGTTCCGATACTAGTGCTCAGTTTTTTTTGGGACATTTCGTGAACAGAATATGATTTCTTAGACTTCAAAAGATGCACTGCTGCCAGCTTCTGTTTTCGGTTTATTGAATCCTTTCTGTGTTCGGATTTCGGTAGGTTTACAAGAGAACAAGTCTCACCATACCTTACCTTACCAATCAGACTAAGGCCGGCGTGGCCTCTGCTGCACAGAAGTTGTCTCCATTCTATTCGGTCCGCTTATCGGTCACCAATGAGCCCAGATACACGAATTCGTCTACTACCTCGGTTTCACCACCGTCGATCTGTACTCATGGTAAAAGACTCACATTGTCTTGAGCCTCTTTCCTTCATGTTTTTGTTTTCAACGCAATAATCGTAATCCCATTTCTACCAGCTTCACCCTTAAGTCTGATGTACGTATCCGCCATCGTCTCAAAGTTACGTGCTACGCTATCAACGTCGTGCCACTCGTGTCTATCATTGGACGCTTTCTGTGTTCGGATTTCGAGAGGTTTACAAGAGAACAAGTTTCACCATACATTTTCATGATTTTGAAAACACCAGGCTACGAACAATTCCCTATTGTCGCCAATTTTCCTAACGATGGCTTTTCGGAACACCATTTGTGTAGAATCGATCTATGTGTTGACATGTTGATGCGACTTTTTGTAATTTGAATCTATTTTAACAGTTATGAGGTGAGCATTTTAATTACAAACTGATTTAAAATTTTACCTTAACCCAATAACGAACAAGTGTCTCTATCATAAAACGAATAATACTTACGTAGTTACAGTTTCTTAAACTGGTTTTGTTTACAAGAAGCTTTGAAATTCAACCGGTGCCCGACTAAAATGCATTCCCAATTTGTAATTTGATTCTAATCGGATAGATCTCACCAAAGTTCGTCACGTCTCCAACATGCTGAGTAATAGCAACAATTTGCGTCTTGTAAACGCACCAGCTGTAGAGTTTTTTTGTTTTAGTTTTGCCATTCATGTTAGATTTACCTCGATCATGTTATGATTTAGTTCATAATGGGTACACACTTAGTATATTTTACTGAGGTCGGTTAATTTGCTAAAAAAGTAAGTTAATTGCTGAAAAAGTAAGTAAACTTTGAATCATCTGCACATGCAATGCAAGGAACATAAAAGTTATATTCCTCTATCAATAGATAATGTTGGAATGAAGCATTCACTGTACATTTTGAAAGAATTTATGTTTTCTTCAATTTTTAAGAATTGTTTGTGTGTTTACCGAACTTTTCAGCTGTTTTAAATTTTACCGAACATATTGAGTGTGCATATCAACACAATTCGGTTTTTTTTTCGATGGGATGAAAAGTAAAGACTGTCCACGTAAATTTCGAACACTTTTCTTTCAGTGTATATTTTGAATTGTTTCACGGATCGCAGAAACGTTTCCCTTGTATGACAGCTGAAGCTCTCCACTTTATTTCGTAGTACAACATGTTTACATTCTTGATACTTTCAGTGAAATGGCGTCGAATCAACCTGAAGTGCGCCTACGAATTTTGTACGAACGGCAGCAAAATCAAAATTTATTGCTATGCGACCTTGCCATGAAACTAAAACTACCGAAAAGTACCGTGTTTTGTGTTAGCAAATCATTTGACCAGCGCTTGACTGTGAATCGGAAGTTCGGAAGTTTGGACAAAATGGTGGTAGCCATTATTGAGAAAAATCCCAATCTTTCTGTACGAAAAGTGGCTCGCAAAGTTGGGAAGTCAAAATAATACATACAAAAGGTGAAGCACGGGCAAAGATTGAAGACGTACAAAGTGAAAAAGGTTCCCAAAAAGGATGAGAAGCTTTACACCAAGCATAACTCTATTATTGTGAAATAAACAATCGGTTTTGATCAATTCTTTTTAAATTTTATTGCTCCTTTTATTTTGGTGTCCGAAATCTAACGTGGACAGGCTTTAGTCTGTTAACCTTTTACTCTTTACTAATTCTGTGTGTTGACGAAGTTATGAATACGGATATTTGAATGGTTTATTGTTCAATGTTTAATGATTGTCATGGGGCATAAACAAAATATACTACCTCAATAATGATGATGAATTTTGAGTTTTATTAAATTTGTTTTGATAAGGTAATTTATCTAGTATCTTCTCTGTCTTGTCTACAAAAGTCTAAGTCTGGCGTGCCTAAACGGATATAAATGACAGTTTTTGAACAAATTGAAAGCTAATGCTGTTTGAAGATTTCTTTGGAGAAGCGAGTCGTCTGGTTGAATGTCGAAAATGTCTTGAAAATGCAGTTGTTGTCCATAGTTTTAGAACTTTCGTTGCAATTTTTAATATACTGGCAATGTTCAGATTTTTTTCGGTCTTTTCGATCACTGGGCTGTGCTCACGAAAGTATAAAGTGGAGGCAAAACGGAAGATGAACCAAACATATTTACTTTGATTAGAAAAAAATAAATATAGCATGTATGAAAATAGCATTATGACGGTTGGTAGGGAACATAATTAGCTATTTGTGGTAATAGGTAATATGCTGTTTCGATCAAAATTTGGTCGACTTAAACTTGCCGCATTTCCTTTCATCGTGCATTAAAAAATGTTGCACACGCCTCATTTGGAAGATATGTGAGTTTAGCATCATGCCTCTATTTTGATTTTGAGACTAGCACTAAAATGTCGTCGAAGAAAATCGAAAGCCAGAGGCCACAGCGACGACAAAAAGAGTTGCCCGCTGTTTCGAGCGGGACCCAAACCTCTCCGCCCGAGATGTCGCAAAGAAGCTGGGAGTGGCGCCTTCAACCGTGGATAGAGCTAAAAAAACGAGCTGGATTGTCGACTTACAAGAAAGTGGTGACTCCAAATTGCGACGACAAACAAAACACGTCGGCCAAAGCACGATCGCGAAAGTTGTACACGACGATGCTGACGAAGTTTGATTTCGTGGTACAGGACGATGAAACTTACGTCAAGACAGACTTTAAACAACTTCCTGGACAGAAATTTTGTACGGCAACCGAATGGGGAAAGGTGGCAGATATTTTCAAACACATTTAACTGTCAAAGTTCGCGAAGAAATATTTGGTGTGGCAGGCCATCTGTACCTGTGGCTTGAAGAGCAACGTTTACATTGCGACTGGAAACGTCAACTAGGAAATTTATCTGAGCGAGTGCCTACAAAAACGTCTACTGCCTTTCCTGAAGCGACAGATTTGGCATCTTGCCATTACGGAAAAAAGGCCATAGAGTGGTATGCTGCCAACAACGTTCAAGTGGTGCCCAAGGACAAGAGCCCTCCCAACACGCCAGAGCTCCGCCCAATCGAACAATATTGGGCCATCGTCAAGCGGAACTTTAAGAAGACTCAAAAAGCTGTTGTGAGCAAGAAACAGTTCAAAACAAACTGGCGATCTGCGGAGAATAAAGTGTACAAGGAGACTGTAGGAGACAATATCTTATGGCAGGTGTTAAACGAAAGACTCGGAAATTCGCATTCGGTAAAAAGGAAGCTTAGCTGAATATTTCTCCTGTGTTCTGTATTAACTTGAAAAAGAAAAATAATTTGACTTATTAATAAAAACTTTGATCGAATCACACACATTACTGTTTGACCAAATTTTGATCGGAACACCCTTTATAATTACCTATTTTGAGACCAAATTCTTTCAAAATAAAAAATTTATATAAATTGATTTTAAAATTTTACAATCGATAAAAAAATGTCATTGTAGGACTCAATTTGGATGTTAATTTTGTGATAGTCACCCATACAACACTTGTTTTGGAGGATTTGTCATTCTTTTTTTCTGTTATATCCATTTGAAAGAACATCTGTACATCTGGCAATTCGTTCTAACACCCATTAGACCCCATCCTCATATTCTGCTGGTAAATGGATTTCACTCAAAGTCTACGGCCAGAAATTGTTCCGGTCTTCTTTTCCCTTTTCTGCGTCCCAACTCGACCTTTATGCCATGAACTGAGTGATCTCGAAGCACTTCCATGGTTGTTAATTGACTGCTTTCCAATCCCTAACTATTGTTCCAAGAGCTTACAGAAGTCGATATAATTTGCGAACTGAAATAAATGCTACAGATTGCATACAAAAAGCGCTCGAATATGTACTTGAAGTTGCTTTTGATCTACGCCACTAATGGATATATCAGCAAAGTTTAAGATTGTTCCAGCATCGGATTAATCGCTTGTGAAGAAAGAAGCACCAATAACGTCCCACAAAAGCTTTTCCCGGGAACAACCCTGAAGCCTCATCATCAGTCGAACGGTTCGAGGCTCGTGGACAATCATTTCGGATCAATTTGCGTAGGGTCGCCTCTCGCATGGAACCGAGGACGGAGGAAAAGATCAAACTTTCTCGAAAAGTTTCCGCCGTAGGGTTAGTGTCCCTACTGTTAGCCCATCAACTTTCCATCGATTCCGAGAGATTCATAGGCCTCTAATATCAACTTCTGGCTCGCAAATGGACAGTGACCCGACCCCAATTCAGTCCGAGACCCCCTAACGATATAACAACATTGTACTTTCTTGATGCGGAAAATTTCCCTTCTTGTAGAGCAAAACTGTGTGATAAAACGTTTGTTTTATTCGGCTCTGCTCTGTCACTAGCTAAAAAGAAGTTGGTCTTGCGTTGTCTCATGATGTGTGCCTTGGGTGTTCAGAAGAAGTCCTGTTTGTGTGTGTGTGAGTGAATGTTTTCGAATGTGCACAGTATGAATGTGTCATAAAGAGTTTCAGCACAAAAGTTTACCTCGCTCTCTCTCTCTCTCTGACCGGCAAAATTCTTTGATTCTTCAGGGAAAATGGATTCTACTTTGGAGACTCGTAACTTTTTCCCAACTCTAACGATGTTGGCGAGTTGGCAATTTGTGTGCCGAACGAGGCCAGTACATACTGATGAGGCTTAGTCCACATATGTATATGAGGAAAAAGCCAAATCTACCGATCTGGGTGTTTCTCCCGAGCTTAAAATATGCAGCTCTGTTGCCTTCCCGGTGAGGTTTTCCGGAATAGTTTGATGTGATATCAAAAGTAATATTTGTGCACGACACATGGAACTAACTTTACGGCCTGTGAGACTTATTTTGTAACAGAAACCTTTGCAGCTAGCAATCAGTGGTGAGCACAAGACAACTTCTGTCGCAATCCAACCGATGAGATTCATTCCGAAAGCCAACCCAGCCAAATTGCATAAATTCCGTCTCTTTAGGTATTCTAGTTTTATAGTTTTTCTTTCTCTCACTTCATAGCTTCTATTTCCATTTGTGGCAACCTGCAGATGCACCCCTCCTTCTTACCTCACCGACGACCGTTGGTTCAACAAAGCTAAACTAGAAAATTCTGAACAGTTTTGCAAAGAGTTTCCAGCCGCCTTGGCACTGCGTTTGAGAGGAAAAACTAGACCGCCGAAAGAGGAGGTCCTTCATGGGCGACTACAGCAATAGCTCACTCAGAACTCATGTCATAAGTCCTCAGCAGTGGAGGACTTTGGACAACTTCTTTTAGCCACCATGTAGGTCCATAGCCGAGCTTGGACGCACTAGTTATTTTTTTAGGAATTGAATCTGAAGGACTGCTGCTAGTGCTGCTGTTGTGTTGCCGGCTGGTATGTCTTGTTTTTAAATTTAATTGGCTTTATCGGCCAGGCGTCATCCACCGTTGCTGGTTGGACGGTCGCAGACGGACGGACGGAGCAGTGCATGGTTCCAACATAGGCATTAATTAAATGCTTCGGAAAACAGGAATGATCGGAATGGTGAATAATATTTTGTGTTCGATACTGCTCGCCTGGGTAGAACTTATATGGCAACCACAGTAGGAGGTCAAATTGCTGCTCTGTGGGGCAAACTGTGTGAACATGTATCTGTCATCATCGTGCGTCAAAAATGGCTCTAGGCTCTAGGTTTGATTGAGTTGACACAGTGTAGGATGAAATGATGTTTTGTTTTGTTTAAAGAATTTGCTGCCATGTGGAACATTAGTACATGTTTTCGATTTGTAGATTGTTGATTTATATGATGAAGATCCGTATATCACATGACTAACATGATGTTTCTTTTTTCTTTTTCGTTTCAGGTTCGTATTGCGTTTGTTGAAACATCTGCTAAAACACACTTAGTGGCGTGTCATAAAAATTAAAAGGACATATTTAGTCTACGTTCAGAAAGTCATATGAAGGTACACTTGCGGATGGTTACACTCTTAAAAATAATGAATATTACTTTGAGACTTTAACAATATGGCTCACTTGAAAGTTCATTTTGACGGATTGTTAAACCTTAATTTTTAACCGAAAGTAATAAATAATGTCACACTCAAAATCACAACTTCCACGAAAAAAAAAAGTTACAAGTTGAGATGCGTTCTCTTCCGTGATAGATTATAAAAAGTTTACTTCATGTTACATAACATGCTTAACAGATCGAATTTCAGTACTCGTAAATTGTAATGCTCAAAAACTAAAGGTGCAGTCTTGAAATGATGCTCTTTTAGGCAAGAAGCACCCCAGTGTTGCCAGATCAGCGGAAATGCAGCCCAAAAATGCTTCTAAGTGCTTCCTCTAGTACTTCTTATCGATGAACATTATAGTTCTGAGATGGTGATCAACGGTCAAGTACAGTATTTGCATATAGTAGAAATGCTGCATTTGATCATATATAACCAGTTGAAAAAGCTGAAATAGTTTATTATCACAAATCAGCACACTTTTGGAAAGCATTACCACATAGGGGAACTGTTCCATTATTCATATTAATCGAAAATGTAGGTTTGATTCCTCTTGTGGCTTGTTTTCAACAACAAATAAAATTAATTAAAATTAACAATGAATAAAAAGTACGAGATCACAAATGAGACGAAAATAGGAATAGTAACCCTACACCGTGTCCAATATATTCTCATACAAAATAAAACGCTATTTATTTCAAATAGATAATCCAGATTTTATAGATAACTTTACCCATTATATTGCAATATAATACTGATCAACTTCAGCATATGTTTTGGAATAACACCGCCTTTAACCTTCATCGCTGATATGATGATATAATGTATGATATGTACTACCACCCATTGGAGCACGGAAACTACGTCCGACAGCAATAGGCTCTCCTCTCTGTTAGACTTGATCAAGCTTTAATAACCACTGATTATCCTAATCATGCCATTGTATGAAGGGCCAAAAAGGGGTTGGATGGATCGATAGGCAACATCACTTATACGCTTCCACAGGGATATAAAGAATCTCCTTCCAACAACAAGACTGAACAATTGGTCACAAGAGCAAGCTATCTAACATAAGGATGCCCCAATGGGCGGGGAGAAGAGCCCGCCCTTTATTCACAAACTGTTAGCAATGGGGAGTTGGCATTTCCACTCCCCCATCCAGAGTGCTTCAATCGGGTGCCCTGATGGTCCCTCCCGTTCCCATGAATTATTTATATAATAGTGTATATATTTATGTAAATGAAAAATAATCCAATCATTCATATCTATTATATACGATCTCCATTCGGTTGATCCTGAAATGCAAGAAATGTAGTCAAGTGTTTTAGTGTAGAGTTCCGTGGTTCGCGCTTGAGCGCGTTTTCGTTCGTTTTCACTGATAGCAGCATTTCACCAAAATCTTGATTTGTGGTATCCTGAAAAAGGTTGTTAAATTTTACAGAACTAACATTTATACATTTTAATTTGGTTGCCATGGTCACTATTTGCAGCTTGATGTTGATTTTATAACAAGAATCCGCTTTTATTTTTGCTGGCCTAATAGTTATTGCTCCTGTGTTGGGAAAGCAGGGAAGATTTAATTGACAGAGAGTTAAAGACAAATGGACATAAAAAACAATAAGCAATGGTTAAATCATCTATGAAGTAAAATCGATTAAACAATATCATCAAATATAATGATATTGTGAGTTATGGTACAGTAATGCCAAAAATTGAAATGTAACATCAGACACTAGCCGAATGGCAAACAGCGCTGCACGAATCAAACCAGCTCAGATTTGGAAGAAGGTCTATTCGCAACCTTTAACCTTCATCGCTGATAAAAGATGAACATCGAATGAAAACAATCGGACATAACCTCAAAGCGTTTGTGTAATTGAGATTTTTCGATATCAGTGCCATTTTGACATAAGGTATGGTTGTGCAGAGAGACCAGCAAAAGCGTCGGTTCTCTATTCGAAGGTAAAGGGTTCGATTTCCGATACAGTCGAATGTATTTCCGGGTGGGAAATTCGATCCACCATACACTGTGTCATTCCGACAAGGTTTTTTCAGAGCTTTGTATGAATTCAGACCGAATGTCACTCTAATTTCCTGTACAGTTGACTTAACCGCAGCTTCATTCTTAGCAACATTGTTATCCGATATATTGGGCTTTCTTGTGTCCAATTTAACACAACTTTTTCGACTTGTTTTATGCGTGTTCCCCTTTCCAGCTGCTAAGTCGGCTTTCTTTGGCTTGTTTTAGTCTGCAAAAACTTGTTGATTGCTTTTGAGAAATACCGACCAAATTCGCGACAGTGTCCTGAAACGTTTTGAATTTTCTAGTCATTTGTCCAAAATAAAATGTCGCCCTTCCTGTTGCCGCGGCGCATTGAGTAAGTTCAAAGCAGGTGTGCCATAATGCCAAATTTATCTGGCACGGCCCGACTTTTTATCGACAAAAAGACAAAAAGAGAAACCCTGCATAATGCCAGACTTTTTGAAATTAGAACAGATTTAAAAAAGCGTCGTAAATAGTGTAATTCCATGCTTGACTGTTACTAAAGAATGCGAGTATACAAGTTAAAAAATGACTCATTTTGGGACAACATTTGTAAAGGACCTATCAACATTCGTAAAACCTCTTTGACCCTTTTCAATTGTTAGTCCAGATTTTAACATTTCCGTGTATTGCCAGATTTTTTTTGTGACATGCCAGATATTTTAAAGAAACTAATGGCAACCCTGGTTCAAAGTAAAAAACATTTACGTCGTTGCAAAAATGAATGTCTTCACTGGCAGCAAAACCACTTTATAAGAATTGTGGGTTAACTCGATTGAACTCAGCCACCTTGGTGTTACTTTGTAGCTGTACTTTTACCAACTGAGCTAAGGGATGGTCCGATTGCACTTTTTTATTTTATTTTATTTAATATTTTGGCACCAACAATAAAGCTTACAATTCCGCGCCAACATTAGATTAGGGTGAATCTGCTTTTGTAAACAATGGCTTTAGTAGTCATTTTCACAAAAGGTCACAAATACAAATTAAGCAATCCTTGAGGAAGAAGAGCTTTATCTTTATCCGCTGATATATTAAATTTGAAGGAATTGTATTCAACTTCTGATAAATTTGCAGACAAAGTGTTTGTTACAAAAGCAAATTCGCCCTTATCAAATGTTGACGCTGAATTGAAGTTCAAGGGAAATTGGGCGATGCCCTTTTCACAGTAGATTTTTTCTGTCCTGTCGTATTATGGAGCTACGAAAGACTCGAAAAAAAAAGTTTGTAAGCTGCCGCCAGTGGTGTAGTGGTAAGCGTAATTGCTACTTGACATCCCAGTGGGTCTGCATTCAATCACAGCCGAGGTCGGTGAGATTTTTCTAAAGGGAACAAATCTCTGATTCTCTTAAGAGAAGTAAAGCCGTTGGCCGTCGCATTTGTGGATGACTGCGGTATTTGGGTGGCGGTGCCTCTCTAACCAGCCTAAGGCTTAAAGCCACCTAAATAAAGACGAGGAAGAAGAAAGAGAAAATATTTTTGTGGCAGTACCTTAGAGTACCCTCGTATCAAACGATACACTCAAAATTATAAACATGGTGTTGTTTTTGGTTTACAGTGAGCGAATGCTGCACCCATTTTGAACAGAGTTATCTCGTGGATTAATGCACAGATAATATATACCCAACACGTTCTTTTAATATCTTTCCGATGTCAGGTAACTCAAGCAACTTCACTTTTTGATCATTCAAAACGTTTTTGTGGGTTTTTTTTATGTTTTCGGGTGATACCACCCCATTTTGGACGTCCACTGCATTCTGCATCACAGGTGTCTCATCGACCACGTTTGAAGTCAGCAAACCAACCTTTTATTGATCTTTCTGATGAAGTGGAGTCCACATATCTCTTTCCAAGCCATTGCTTTGCATGCACGATATTTTGTTTTTACCATTCAGAATCAGTTTCTTAAAATAAGAAAAACAACGTCACTTTAGAAAAATAAATCACAACCTAATGAACAAAATGTCATGAAATGTTGGCAACTGTCTTGTAAAGATTGCTAACTAAAAATGAAAAAAAAATCTCCATAAACAAGCGCCATCTATATGTGATAATAAGTACTTTTTTGCCCAACAAATAAGTATAGTTCAACAAATTTCAGGGGTTATTGCACAAAACAAATTGAATCATTAGTAACTTTTATCACAATTAAACCGAAAGGCAGGGTCAGCTAGCTGTCCTGCATTTCCTGTCCCCCAGCATCTTTCTGCTTGCACGTCTCATGCTGCTTAATTGTCTTTATCACACAGGAGGCAGTTAGCAGAGGATAGTACAGTATTAACATTTGTAAACCTCGTGGATGGAGCTACAATCATGAATAATTCGTTGAAGACATTGCATGTCACCAATTAATGATTCGATTCTTCACGTAATAATCTCCACGAAGGCACCCCTCGATCGCACTTCTGTCCACTTCAATGCAACCTTTGGAGATAGGAAGGATTTGATATCTACCTAAAAAAGACGCAGGAAACTTCACGTAGCTTTCAGTAGATATCAAAAGAAAAGGGGAAAGGCACAGTCGAAGAGAATAGTTAAAAAAAAAATCCTGTTTGGTGTACAGAACACAATAAATATTAAAAATGGTCGTTGGGAGCATCTAGTCTAAGGAGGTTAAGTGATGCCCCATTTCTCTTCAAGCGGTTGGGACTCAAGCATTATCTGTTGTCCTAGCTCTAGCTTATGATTATAGCGCCATTACTCGCTATTTGGAAAGAGAGGAATGTCTGAGAATATAAGAACGGGTGGTGCAAGTAAAGTTATCAGATTTGTTGGATTCCGTTACTTTAGTATACAATTTTAGGATTCATTATTTATTTCTAGTTTCGGCTCCCTGATTCTAAAGCCGCTGATCTGGAATGACCAGAACACGAAATAAACAAATAAAGCCTGTATATAGATTCATTGGAGATGGTTTCTAGATTTAGCAGTGAATATTATACATATAACTAAACGTGTTTTTTGTTGTTGCATGAAGCACGTAATCAATTATAATTCAAGCAATTGGAAATATCCTTCTTGTCAACATGCAAACCTAGGAGTGGAAAACAATTGCTGCTAGAACCAAAGATGTGGAGAGAAAGTATAGAGTGTGGAGTATAGAAAGTAAGAGCACGGCAGATTGTAAAATTGAATAGAAGAAGTTGAAATTGAGTGTAGGGCTTGTTTGAAAGGCGGCATCCGATGAAGAAGGCAATCTCTTACCTAGCAACCATCGCGCGGGGTAGGGAAGGGCAATGGCACAGAGCAGTTCCAACGATGTGAAATATCCGCTTTACACTTGATCCCTGAATATATTGATAGTGAGTTTTAATGACGTGGAATAGGAAGTACATATATTGAAGTTGATATTTTTAAAACATTTTATAACAAGCCTCGGAGTCTAGTCGCCTTCTACACGCTCGATCCACCTTGGTCTGCTTGTGCCCGTCGTTATCAAGAATCATTTTAACTGAGCTCTTGTCTGACATTCATACGACAAGCCCAACCCACCGTAGTCGACCGATTTTAGCGGCGTGAACGATGGGAGGTTCTCCCAGTAACTGATGCAATTCGTGGTTCATTCGCCTCCACCACGTTCCGTCTTCCCGCTGCACTCCACTATAAAACACCAAGGTTCCTCCAGGTCCTCCACGAGCAATATCCATGTTTCATGGCCGTAGAGGACTACCGGACTAACTAAGGTCTTGTAGATGGTCAACTTTGTAGTTCGGTGAACTTTGTTCAATCTTAGCGTCCTTTGGACTCCAAAGTGTTCCACAATGCGTAGCTCCCTTGTAGCTCACTGCTGATGTCATTATCGGTGGTCATCAATGATCGATTTCGTCATCGTCTATCTGAACTCGTGGTGGAGACTAACATTGTCTTTTTATGAGGTTCTTCCCCTAATTTATTTTGTATTTAACGCATTAAAGACATGCCCACCCACTCCTAGCTTCAGACTTAAGTCTGATGTAAGCTTCCGCCATTCTCTCAAAGTTGCGTACTGCGATATCAACGTCGTCGCCAAAGTCATAAAGTTGGATGAACTTCCTGAAGATTGTAGTAATTGTTAGTAATTGCTGATTAATGATAAACTTTGTCTTTCCAAAGATTTACTTCCAAAACCACATGCACTGTAGGGCTGAGCAGGTCTTTCTCATTTTAACATACACTTTAATTGCACAGACCCTCACGGCCTTGAAGATTAATTATGTATAAAACGAGAAGAGAAAAAAGGTATTAGTATTTGATGGCATGCAAGCTGAATGTGAGAGATTATTGGTTATATTCTCACAACGTTATTTCGTTAAACGTTAAAAATTTCGTATCACTCTATCCTTACCTAACTTAATCAGCACCAACTAAAAGTTATAGAGTTTTCATCAAGCAGGAGTTGGAGTACTCCTTAAATTTAAATTTAATAATTTATTTGTTTTTATTTTGTATTTTTGTATTTATGTATTCCTTAGTATGTGGGATACATGTTCCTACTCAATCTCAAACACGCTGATCACCGACTCTCAAACAAGGAACTAGAGCGCAGCCGGATTGATTTACCGCGATTTTACACAATTAGTGCATTAAACATTAGCAAATATCATACGAATAATTAACAGAAGAAGTATAAAGGATATGACTTATGTGAACACTGTTACGATTATAAACTACATGGAAACATCTACTCTACTTTTCTGTGATTAAGTGCTTCATTTCGAACAGTCAGATATTTGCAATGACCTAAACATTCATTATTTTCGATAATGGTGTAATTGCATTCAGTTATTATACCATGAGCCAACCAGATATTTCGGTTTTTCGTTGCACAATATCAACGAATAAATAACAACATAGCATAGCATAGCATATCATTTTCCGACCATACATAATCCTGGGTTGGCTTTTGTAGAGACGATGGAAGCGCCAGAAGAGCTGCCTTGGATTTGACAGGCTCTTCATCCATCGATCTCTTTGCACAACACCTGGCCAGGTCCTTATGATCAGCAAGGGATGGGAGGGAAGTGTTGATTAGATGTCTACTTAAGAAGATGCTGAGAACTCTTGCTACCTTCATTAACATCTGGAGTTGGAAGTTGGATAGGATAATGCGGGAGGCTTTTCTTGGCAAGAAAGCATAAGTTTATTTGTAATATATAGGTCGTTGGGAGTGACGAAGCTAAGAAAGTTAATGCACTCCTTTTGTTGTCCGCATTTCTGAGCTGGAGTTAAAGCTGGAATAGGCTCATCTAGCCTGAGAGCTTGTCTGTCGGTTGCGACATGAGCACTAACTATTGTCTTAGCCTTTTATGGCTTATGGTTATAGCGCCATTACCCGCTCTCTGTAAATAGAAGAAGGATAGATTGACACAAAGTAAACCAACAATCAGCCAACCCACCCCCGACCTCCCCAAACATCCGGTCGCTTGGCGGTCTTCGAAGGTATCTCTTCTAGTTAAACCTCTTATAGAAAAACAACAGTGTCCTATATTTAGAGGTTACTGGGAGTCCTCTTGGGATATGAACTGACCTACCCTCCCATAGCAAATCCCGTGCAAACACGAGAACATCATTTGACCGATCGCCATAAGCTCCAGCATAGCAATTTGTTCGTAGCTGGATAATTGATTAATACTTTGATTACATTTCCCTAAATTTGTTTAACTATACTGTAGAATATATAACAGTTTTCCGTTCTCATATACTATAATAGGAGATAGATCTGCTTGTGTTCTTCCATGCATAAAAATCTATTTTTCACCTACTACTACAACAATTATTGAACTGTATTTCACAAATTGGTTGACGTATAACTCTTGAATGAAACACACGATCGCCATTCGTCTACAGTTCATACTTATTGCACCGAACCCGAAAGTGACTAAGATTTCGCGCCGTCGGTAAAACAAAGTTGTCGCGACGGTGTTCGATGATTGAGTATCGTTGGACGCCATCAATCGTCGTGAGTCACTGGTGAAGAATTCTCGTCTCTGAACCCAACTATTGAACCCAAAAAGAATCCAAAATTACTCGGAGCTGACACCTTAGAAGAAAATGTGTGATTTGCGATAACGACAGTAATTTACAGGAGTTTATCTAACAATCGGTCTCCAATGGTAAGTGCAAAATCTTACATCCATAAATAACAGTAGGATTGCAATGGCATTCATGTAATTTTTCACAATCTTCGCCATACCATTACTGTCGTCGTACGTTACTGTACTAAGTCAATACACTATGGGAGAAGAAAAGAACGGACTGACCTGCAATCGCAATTTATGGTTCTAGCAACGATGAAAAATCTCCTGCAGAAATCTGACTTAACATCGATTGCTAACTCCAGCCAGCCTGACATCCGCCTTCAAGCTGGATCACTTTGAGGCACATTTCACTGCACTGTTTTCCAACTTTTCGGCCGTTCGATACTACTCGAGCTCTGTACCCCGAAACATTAATAAGTATGAAATACAAGCAACACAAAAGGTCGAAACTTCATTTGATATTTCGACAGAGAAATTTGTTTTCGCTGCCGTCATCAAACAAAGCACACTTGGATCTTTCCAACGAATAAATAACAATATAAGTGGCAACAAAATAAAAATGTGTTCATTTTGTCATTTTCTTTAGACTGAAGTAAGAAGAAGTGCAAAAAAGTCTAAGAGTGAATTGCGGCATATCCTGCCAGTATCACACCTGATGTTTGTGCCTTGATATAAACGTCCTACGACGTGGCAGCAAAATTAATAAGCAGAATATGTGATACTCTCACTACTGGTCAAATTCTTGGTCTCTTATGCAGGTTAGAGAGCTTATATCATGCTATACATGATATAAGCTCTCTAACCATCGAAAAAATGACATGTCAGAGGGTAGATACATAAGTGCTCGCCCACAAAGATAGTTACGCTCAAATCGTCAAGTATTCTGGTTGTGTTATTAAAATATGTTTTTGTTAATTTCGTTAAAGAAATGATGCAAATGTGTTATAAAATCTCAAATTGTTTATTGAAAAGCAAAGCCAGTTTGGTTTTTTTTTTAGATTTTAGACAGATTTACAAAAAAATATATCGAGCTATGTTAAATCGAGGTTTGATTGCATAAATTGTAAAAGAGTTTGTTTAAAATTCACTATTGACCTATAGAACATGTGTCTACGTGAAATTTCTTTGCATACCAATCATTTCTGAACTGAGCCAGTATAAAAGTAAGGCCCCCCAATTTTGCACGATTCAAATTCCTTTCGCCCGTCATTTCCATTTTGCTTTTTAATCTCCAATCTTGCCCTTCCCGGCTCGGTCCGAAGAATAAACAAACGCTTATGCGGATTTCCCAACCGGAAAGTGTCACATTAATTCCAAACATAGTGTTACATCATCCTCCCGTCCAGTTTTATCTATAGCAGGCTGTGTGCTTGAAAAGTGCAAAAGTCCACTTTCCAATTCAAGGTGCGACCTTCCCACCCGACCCAGGCAAATCCCGGAGATTACTTCAGGAGGAAAGTTTACCAGCCCAGAATATTTCGGAAAGCTCTCTGCTCTGCGACTCAGTGTCGTTGTTTGGGACAGAACTCGCCGAGCACCGAAGTAAGATAGCCCAAGCGCTCGCTCTGAAGGGGATTAAAAAGTTAAAGCCCTCTCCAGTGAGAAAAGTCAGCTTCCGTGCCTGATGTTGCAGTTTGGATGGATCGAAACTACCAGATCCTATGATGGGGGCCCATCAAGTTCTACGAACAACCATCAGGCATAGTGCGTGCTCTGGGCTGGGGTATCACAATATAAATTTCAATATCGAATAATCCGGAGTAGAAAGTTTATTTTCCTTTCCCATTATGGTGGACATCGTCGTCTTTATAGGTTCTAGCTCGCTGCAGGGTTGACATTTGTTAGGTAATTCGAGTAAAATCGATTGTGGAAGATAAGTGGATGTTGGTTGACCTATCTTCGATTTTGATTAAAGTTATACTTTCCAACTGATTAGACCGACTTCTAATGTGAACTTTCCTTTATCGTCAAGGGACAGTGAGGTTGCCATCAGAAGTATATACAACTTACGTTTCCCATCTCTATGTCTTCGTTGTATAAACTTCCCTGCTGGCGTCTTTCCATTTCTTCGGTCATTCGTTAATGATAAGATTTTATTTCGCCTTTTCTCCACCCCCTGAGTATTAAGTTTCAAAAACATCAAAACTTCAAACTTTTTAGGGTTTCTCCAGGCAAACCCAAACCGCCGGGCAATGTCATGCAGTCTCGGCCAAAGGATGATGGATAAAATTGTTAAGTTGCAAAGTTTAATTTAATTTCTTACCATTCGGAGTCGAAGCAGCGTGGCAAACTTTCAAATGAACGTAGAACGGTTAGTTTCCTTCACCAGTCGCCTCAGACATGGAGGAAGAAAAGTTATTGCGAACGGCGACGGATTGATGATGATGTAATACATTGCAGCTAGCCCACCAACTCTATATGTGGCGGTTTAGCAGCTTTGACTAAATCTAAGCCTTCTGTTGATTTTCCATTAGTATACAACCACGACCCGGCGACGTCCGACGTTGGCGAGGTTTTAGTAAAAGTGCTACGAGTGAGTGACGCATGTGCATTTTGTGTGCACTTGTTGGCAACAGTAAAACTTCGGTGCACTGTCTCCAGCGCAGCAAGGCCATATGGGAAACCAAGCATGTAGTCAAAATGCATTGGAGCTGGTGGAACACCGAAAGTTGTGTGTGGTTTCAAGACATTACGCTCTGGCGATAATTGTTGGACAAGTTAGAATGGGAAACTGGAGCCGTACGACGTATGTCGTCACCAGTTTTATGATCCAGATCAAAGTCTCATTAGTAAACTGCCCCTGATTGCACAGTCGACGTAACCATCAACAGCATCGTTGGTGCAAAAACGTGTCTGTGAACTAGTTGAATCAAATAGTTTTTCGATTTGTTAAATAGTTAACTTCCTTAACTAATCCGAGAAAGTTTAATGATTTATTCTCGGATGAATTCCGTTTGAAAAACACATACGTCTTCTTATGCGAACAGACAGGCATTTCACTGAAGGTTTGAACGCCTAAAATGACGTAAAAGTAGGCTGCTCTATTTGCAGTAATTTCCGCAGTCCTAGTCCTAGTAATATAAGTCGTCAAATAGGGATCGAGAATAGGCAATTGAGGTTGTTTATTTCAATTTACATGAAATATTTTGAAACATCGGAAGGTGGTAGTTGTTATGATTTGTCGTCTGGGTTTTTCCGTCTTCTAAAGGGTGTACGGTATCAAATTGCGACACACACACAAATATTTGGCCAAATTCGCCCGTAAACCAACCATCTTCAAACTTTCAGGGAGTAAAACAAAACAAGGTATGAATATTTTCCCATGTTTGTTTTATTCAATTACAATTCCATATCCAAATGCACGAACCTTCTTCTTTACACTACTCAGAATGTCCTGTGAAATATATGGAGCAATTTTTTTTTTGCGTGACAATCCATTTTTTCTTCATATCTTCCTCCGATTTCACTTCCTTAAAATGCTTCCAAAGTGCCTGCTTCATGATGGCTCAGTACTTTTCAATTGGCCGCAGTTCCGGTACGTTCGGGGGGTTGAGATGCATTGGCACGAAATTGACCTTCTTAGCCTTGTACCACTCCAAAACCTCTTTCGAGTAATGGCACGAGGCTAATTCCGGCCAGAAAATCGTAGGATCATCGTGTGATATCAGAAAAGGAAGTAGACGCTTTTGGAGGCATTTCTTTAGGTACACATGCCCATTGACCGTGCCAGTTGCCACGAATGGGGTGCTCCGCTTTCCACACTCCAAGTCATATAATTTGAGCAAACTTTGACATCTTCTGCTTTGTAACGTCCTCAGGGACATCGAATTTATAGTGAGCAGCGAAAAACTGGAGCCCCAAAGCCTTCCGTTACCCTATACGGAACTATCAATACACTTCTCTTCATTTCTATTCGTTCTAGCAATTAATTACCGTCCACTCCTAGAGCTTCGCATGGAGATGAGAAATTATCTGCTTCTGACAAACTTCATCAAAGATCGTTACTCCGCGCATGGGAGAATACAAAAAACAAAAATCAAATATTCTAGCGCTAATCTCCAAAAATTCTCTTTTTTTATTTACTGGTCTCGAAAGTCTCTTTTTCTTCAAAAAATTGTTCCTAAAGTGACTTTTTTAATATTCTCATTTGCTTTTAGATTATCTACGCTGACCAATTTCAAGGATTTGCAGGAAATCCCAGACAATTTTTCAGAATATCTCTAAGGATGTTTGCACCCCTCCTGAGGTCTTCGGAAATTTTTCAAGGTGTCTGGGCTGCTTCAGGAACTGATGTTCCTACATATTCTCAAAAAACATATTTTTTTAAAAGTTTATTTATTTGTTCAAGTACAATCGAATAAACTTTACAGAGCCAAATTTTCATTTTATATACATTAAATAAATTTAAAAACATATATGAAAACTATGTTAAAAGAATTAAACCGATTACTCGCCGTCGTCTCGTGATTAATTGGATTTACAATTTTATGGATGGGGAAAAAGAGGTAGGAATATCAGACACAGTTTATGGAACAATAGTTTTTTGTTATCTAGAACTTCGAATTATAATACAAGGTAACAAATTGAACATATTCAAATTAAAATAAACAAACACACATTTTCACACAGTCCTCAAATATTTAACTTAAACATGAAAGTTAATTAATGTACAGTCTATGTTCTAAGGCTAAGGTTAATGTTAGCCAAAAACACATATGAAATTTTCATGAATTCCAGATCGTACACAGCTAAAATGTCTCATTTCGGTACATTAAGTTGTTTACCTCGAGCCCCAAGGGAATGATAAAGCTCTGATCTGACTCCACAATGCTCAGCACAAAACCAAACTATGAGATCTGCGTCCTGGTAACCGTGTCCACATTCACAGAGATTGCTGTCTCCCACCCCAACACGGAACAAATGAGCGTTTAATGAATAATGATTAGATATGAGACGAGACATCACACAAATGAAGTCTCGATCCACATCCATTCCCCTAAACCAAGCTCTCTTCGACACCCTTGGGAGTGATGGAATATAACGGGTGTTCAATAAAAAATGAGAATGATTTCAATACCTTTCTATAATAAAAGCAAAGAGCGTATTTTTTTCTCCAAGAGAATTGCTCTCTGGGCTTCCTAGAAATGAGTGGCATGTTTTTTTTTTCACTAGGGTGCTGTCAGTTCAATCGAAGATGGCGTCGAAACAGCAAGCACTTCGCAAGCGTGCTGTACGGTTTTAAGAAACGCATGGTCATCGTGGAAAAAAGTTTACGGTGGACCACTTTCGAGACGAAAACGTGCCCGTAAGTACAGTTTACCGGATCCTGGCATACCTGAGCGTGGAGCGGAAGGCCGGTAGCGGCCGTCCGGCGAAGATAATGACGAAGAAGAAGAAAGCCTTGAAAAAGCTATTCGACAACAAGGACGGACCGAGTTTGCGTGACGCCGGCCGAAAATATCACTGCTCCCATATCTTGATTCACTGAACCCTCAAGATGGAGGACATTATCTGTCGAAGTAGACTCGACTCGAGTTACTTTCCGCTCTCGAAGACCCACATTCCAGGAAATGACAGCTACTATTCCAGCTACAAGTCGGCCACATTCCCCGGCCACAATATAAGTTTAAGCATAAACTCGAAAAGAATAGTTATGCTGTACATCGCCATATCGGACAGAGGAATTTCAAAGCCGTGGTTCAAGCCGAGCGGTCTGGCCATCAATCAACAAGTGTACCAGGAGGAGTGTCTTGAAAAAAATCTTCTACCGTTCTTTAAGGAGCATCATGCGGATGGGAAGAACGTCTTCTGGCCGGACAAGGCGTCTTCTCATTACGCCAAGAAGACACTGGAGTACCGTTTTAGAAAAAGATAGCCGAAAGACACTGTATGTGCCGAAAGAAAGGAATCCGACCAACTTGCCCCAGTGCCCTCCCATTGAGGATTTTTTCGGCTCCCTCAGTGCCCTAATGTACAAAAACAATTAGCGGCCAATGATATGAAGCAGTTGACCACGAAGATCCGGAATTGTATCCGGAAGATAGACGTCAGTGCCGTCCAGCGCTCTTGTGAGAGCATCGCGACTAAGTTTCGTCGTACGGCTGACCATGGCCCCTTCTCCAATATTCATGGACGTGATTTTGAAGAATAAACATTATATTTTTAATAAAAAATACTGAATTCGCTGAAAAAATTTTTTTTTACTATATGGCTGAGAAAAATCTCATTTTTCATTGAACACCCGTAAGCCATTGCTTCAAATCTCCTTTACTCCATTTACTGCCAGCTAACGAGTGATCTCTGTCGAAAAATTAAGAAAAAATCGTTGAAGGCGATATATCGGTCATATTTATCGCCTTCCATAGCGCCCACATTCGCGAGCGCGTCCGCTTTCTCATTACTAGATAGGATCTACACAAAGGTGATCATAAGAGAACGTGAAGATTCCAGCACTTAGAAGACCTCCTATTTTTATACTCAAAAAATTTCAAGAGCATCGAATACTGCCATCTTACCAATCCCAAAAGTGACTTCGCTCGAATGGTTTATTCCCCAACGTTCTTTTATGTGCTCTCAGAGTTGAAGGAAGGCTACCGTTATCCGGATAACGGATGACAATCAGTAAAACGTTATTAGTTATATATTTTGCCGACTAAAAAAAACTCGAAATCTGAACAAAAGGAAACATTTGGAAGATCTTTTGAAGAGCTTTTGACCTGATTTAAAGTTAATATCTGAAGATTTTCCAAAAGTCGGCAACATAATGAAGGCATTATACAGTTGAAATAAATAATTCTTAGAACTAGAAGAAGACCACGCACAATTATTAAGTTTCTACCATCACAGGGTCCGGCAATTGAACTGTTACATTACTACAACAGTCATTATAGCTTTGCACACAAAACTGTATTGGACGACCCCTCGTCGCTTTGTTTGCTTTGTATCTTGACTGTCAGTGAATGTATGTGTTTCTTTTGTAATCGAGTGCTATCCGAAAAAATGGATATCGAACAGAAACGTAGTGCTGTGGTTGCATTGTTCTGAGCTAGAATACGACAGGAGGACATGGCTCGTGAGCTGTCCGATTTACGTGTGTACAGAAGTTTTGTACACCGTACAGTCAAAAGATACCTGGAGACCGGAACTACAAAAAAACGGTGTGGTGGGGACGTAGAGCTACTGTGGTGACACCTGCCATGGTAAAGATCGTCAAAAGGCGCCTTAAGAGAAATCCTCGACGTATTGCCTCTAAATTGACGTATCGGATCGAAGTCTCCGTTGAATCGTGAAAGATTATCTTCAAACCAAGCCCTACGAAATCCAGAAGTTTCAATACCTTTCGGTGAGGCTGAAACAAGAACGGGTAAAAAGAGCGAAGGCGCTGCTGAAGAAGGCCGCTGAAGGAAGGTCGGAGAATATCTTGTTTAGCGAAGTAAAATTCTTCACTGTACAGCAGTTCGTGACTAAACAGGACGACAGAGTTGGGTTTTCAGAAAGATCACGACCATGTCGACGTGCTGACGGAAACCAGACGACAGGAACCAATATCGGTAAAGATTTGGGACTGAATCACTCGGGATTGCCGGAGTCCGCTGGTTTTTGTCCCTGAAGGTGTGAAGATCAACAAAACGCATATCGGCAACTAAATCTACAGAACGTCGTCGAACCGTGTGCATGTCGTCATTTTGGTTTCAGGGATCGGGTTTTCCAATAGGAATTGGCGCTAGCTTACAAAGCGAAGAAAACCCAACTCTGGATTGCGGTACATTTTCCACACTTCGAGCTCGGAGTGGTCGGCGAGTTCGCTGGACCTGAACCCTATGGATTTCGCTGTCTCGAGTATGATGTAGGCAGAAGTTTGCTCTAAAAAACATGAAGGTGTGGAATTTCTGAAGCTACATCTGGTGGCAGCCTGCTATAAAATACCAAAAGAGCACCTACAGGCCTCGTACGACGTGTTCCTCGATCGTCTGCGGCGAGTGGTTAAACTCAGGGGCGAACAACTTAAACTTGACAAGTGAATTTTCAAAATGTGATTTGTTTTCAAGTGAAGTTTTTGTTTTGAACAATTTATAACATTCATAACATAGGGTAACGGGATGTAATGTTAGCCTAGCTCCTTGATTCGGCCTATGTACCAAATATGTCATTATTTCTTCGATTATCAACAAAATCATGTTGCTATCAGCATGACCGATTTATTTCAAAGCAATTGAGACATGATTAATCAATTTATAGTAGTTCACTTCCGCGTAGTTTTCGATTTCCTTGACTTTTTAGACACCAAGACTTTACTGGTTAAGCTGAACAGATTATCTATACGATATTCAAATTATCTAAATTTGCCGAAATTGAACCTATAAACCAAATAATGCAGCCAAGATGCACAGAATATAGTCACATGTTATAAACTAACAGGTCACATTGGTAAAACAACAATGATTTAACAAGCAAACGGTAGACCCAATGTTAGGGACATATTTTTTTCTATGTTCCCAACTAAAGCCTGTTGTATGAAAAGCGTAGTAAAAATGTTGTTATTGGTAAGATTTACAATACAAATGTAAGAGTTTCGGTTGAATGTTGTTCATTTGGCTCATCCTAACACAAATTAAAGGAACAAAATTTGTGTAGAGTGAATTATAAAGTTTTGATTGTCGAATGACCACTAAATCATATGTAAAAATCATTTGAGCGTTTCTTAGCAGTTTAAGTAAAGTTTGATTTGTGAAATTGTTTGTTGGGTAGAGCAAATACAGCTGGAAACGGCTTGAATCAGAAAATCAGGAAGAAACCTGTACGTAGATTGCATTTTATAAAAAATCAATCGAGTGGGACGAACTTGCATCCATGACCCAATTTGGTACCCATAGACCGACATTACATCCATATCCCTCGAAAGTTTCTGACTTTATAAAACGAGTCGTGTAGCTTTTCGTTATACATACTACCAGATGGCTTGATAAACATATCTTAGGGAGTATATAGCTAGTTAAATTTTGTTTCCAGCTCAAATACTTTATGAGTTACAATGAAAAATGTAATCGATTGTTGCATATTAGGCTGAGTCAAGGGACATATACCCTATAACAATTTATATGTTTTTTCAATGTAACACTTCAATTGCTCCACTCTGTATCTACTAGACAATCAGATGCTAGGAGACCGAAATGAAGAATCAAGAAATGGAAGGGCTTCCTGTACTTTATTAAAAGGTATGTGGATCAAGATAGGCAGAATTACCATTATCGGATCATGCGGTTTTCTCAAGAAATAATTGCAGCATTTGCGTGGTGCATTTTTCGCCACCATTTAAAATTTTAGAAATAGGGAGAGGCAAATTGTGATGGAATTAGGCGGCTCACTTACAACGTTGCAGTATGTATGCTTAATTTTTCGATTTTAACCGCATAAAGTGCACCACATCAATCGTAACGACTCGACAGTTAAGGTCAAAGCTGTTTTGAATACGTGTGAATTTGCACGCGCCTGGATTTTTTTCAAAGGCTTTAAAGGTAACTGATTGTTATACGCACCAAAAAAATAATGTAGTAACTGCTTGTGTTAGCAAGAACTTATTCAATGTCGAATGTGGTGATTTTGTTCTAGTTGGAAAATATTATTTTACTAGCGCGGAAAACAAGCCTGCTCCTTTAACGGAAGAACTTGATTGCGTATTTGAGTATTCAAGACAATAAACGTTGAACCAGAATCTGTTAATGATAAAAACAACATTGAATATTATGTGCAGAAACGATTAATAGTGCAGTGCACCAAGAGCACATGCGGGCTAAAATCTGTATCCAAATTAATCCGGACATCTTCAAGTCATTGTAACTTTTGAAATATTGCACGAAGGATAATATTTGACGAAGTTTTCATGCGTTGTTATGGACGATGAAAGTTATGTCCTGGAGGATTTCAAGCAGCTTCCAGGGCTGGCTTTTTATTCTGCTATGGCCAGAAATGCTACAGCTGAGCATTTCAGAACGAAGAAGGCATCGAAATTTCCCAAAAAGTACCTTGTGTGGCAAGCAATTTGCACGTGTGACAAAAAGAGTAAATCTTTCATCACTACAGGCACAATCAGCAAGGAGATCTATCAGAAAGAGTGTCTGCAGAAGCGATTGCTACCCTTCATCAAAAGTCACAAAGAAAAACCTTTGTTCTGGCCCGATTTGGCATCGTGCCACTATGCTAAAACTGTGATGGAGTGGTACAGAGCAAATCAAGTGAACATTGTGTGTGTGTATGTACAATCCAACGCCCACCGTCCGGCAGTGATTTTATGGAAGAAAAATGTTTGCAGTTAAACGAACTTTTGTCGACACGACAAACATTTTTAGCCAGGAGTTGGAAGGTGATAGCTCTGTTGAGTTCCAGTGACCCATTTCAGAATGCCTGGTTACTCACGTCCATTCCGAGTCACTTTCACTTACAACCAGCCCTGCATAGACACAATACAAACATCAAATGGAAATTAGTATTGTGCATACACTTCCATCATCAAATCTTATTGTTTTGACGATGGCACGTATTTAGTTCAAATCGTTCAAATTTAATTATAATCGGATAGATCTCACCGGAAATTGTTGCTGATGTTCAGTCTTCATTTGGACGGCCACCATGTGATGCTAAAGGATGCATTTATGTCTCTAAAGGAGAAGCTCTCCGCTATTCGGCAAATATTACCACATCATCCTTTTCGCGAGATACAGCACGAATATATTTAGTACTTCGTGCACAAATGAAATACAATGAAAATCGCAGGTAAAAAACACTTTCGAGTAGAAATTAAACTTGAAAAATCACAATCACTGGGCAATGAATGAAAAAAAATCACAGCTCTTCCTCTGTAGACCATGTGATGAGTGCATCTGAAATTATATGCCAGCCACTCAGACGCACTGACGCGCAAGCGCGTTAGCTTCGATCATTGCTTCTGACCAGCAAATGGCCGTTTTTTACATTGCACTAGTCTTCTTTTTTTCACTTCACACTCTGCCATTTATCAAAATCCCTCGTTATGACGCGACTCTACTTCGACTTTAAAACTGTTAATAATCATGAATACTCTCGCGACCAAGTGGAAAAATACTCTTATTTAACCTTTTTTACCTGGGTGGCACAATACTAATAGCATCAACAAACAAAACAAAGCTGATTTAACTCTGCCTTCTTGTGCAAAAAAAATACCCTTAAAATGGGGAAATGCAACCGATCATTACATATTTTTGGAATAAGTTGAATTACCAATTAATTTTGATATTTTGTTTCGCGAAAACGACGCAGCAAAAACAAAACACGTCAGTTTCAAAGCACGGCTTGCTGCGATCCCGAGCAAATCAAGTGAACATTGTACCAAGAACCTCAAACCTGCCAAATTGCCCAGAGCTACGACCAATCGAGAGATATTGGGCTCTGATGAAGCGGAAGCTTTCTGGAAAGAAGCAAGGAATCAAAGACATCAAACACTTCCAGCAAATGTGGACAAAGACGGCATCTACGATTTCTGAAGAGTCTGTACAAAACCCTAATGGACGAAGTTAAGCGCAAAGTTCGAAAATTTTGGTTTACCTTTACTCAGTTTTAGGTAAACCCGGATGAGCGTGTATAAGGTATGAAGAAGGTGTTACTGTCAATTGATTTTGACGTTAAGATTGACATTTCACACGCATCATGCTAACAGTGTACTAGTTGGATTTTCGCTCATCAGACAGCGCTATCCGTGTCTCCTGTGAATCGCAAGAGTCGTGTATCTTTTTACATTGTGTTATCTTTGCCCCAATGGTTCTCTGCCCATAATTTTTTTTAAATTTATATGGAGCATGTGTTCTGGTCAACTCCTTCGCTCTCTTCGTTTTTATTTTGTCATTAGGAATCTAATCGTTTACAGAAATAGTTTCCATACATTATGCTAATGCTTTTGCAGTATGCTAATGCTTTTGTGTCCTTGCAACTGTTCTGACAGTACAGTGGATACCTGTTTTTTTATGCGACACTTTCTAATGATTATAGATTGTTCCTAGTTTCACAACAAAAAACAAACTGCCCGTATACAGCCCTTATTCATCATCACGCCCAAGTGTGACCATATTTCGTTGTTTAAAAACAAAACGAACACACTGACTCCACCGATTACCATGCGCACCATATGACGTTGAAAAGTTTTTTGATGTTAATTTAAAAGTTCTAAGCCTCTTCACATTTAATTGAGGAAAAATCCCTCCTCCCCGTCCCGAAAGCAAAGACAGAGCAACGAAAGTGAAGCACAACCAAATTCGATCCGACAGAAGAGAAGATCCGGTGACAAATTTTTCCCGGGATACGAAAACTTCTTTATTGCTCTTGCGGCATGTGAAGGTAGGAACAAAAAAAGAAGAAGAACCGCTCTTCAGATTCCAGTCGCAATTTGTAACGCCAAAACGAACAAAACTTGCCCCCGTCAGAAGAATGTTGTCCCGAAAATGGAAGGAAAATGAAAGGCAGAATCTCGCCCAGTGTTTTCCCTTTTTTTTTTCTCAAAAAGATAAAAAATAAAACAACCCGAAACGCGATGTAGGCAGGGAGCAAATTTTCAATGTGCTAAAGTGTGTGTAGAACATGGATTTTTATTAAATTACTTTTTATTAAATTTCCTGGTGATGTTGGTCGTTGTCTCCTGAGTCGTGCAACTTTAGAATGATTTCACTCTCATTTGTGTTCTCAGTTTTCTGGCAGACAGCAGCAGGGCAGTTGTTGGTCATGACCGCACTGTCTTCGGTAGTAGATAACATTGGCAGATGAAGTATTCGTCTGCAACAGAAAAAAATAACTTGTTCGACTTGAGACTTCGGGGCCAACTCAAAGCAAAACTTTACACCGTCATCTACCACGCCCGGCGGAACTGGCGAGCGGCGAACCGTCTTCCAAATATAGTAATCTTCATCACCAAATAACTCGGAAATCACTTTCTTCTTCCTCTTCTTTATTACTCTAAAAAACTCCACCACAGTCAGTAAGCCAGTTTGCTTGCGGGTTCTTTTTTCATCTTCCTTCAGTAGAAGTCTTGCTGCTATCATACGTTCTTCGTTTTACGAGGGGTACACTAGAGGTTGATGTAATTAGAATATAAATTGTGTAATTAAACGGTCATGAACGATCCCTAGATGCTGCTGCCGCATGTTTGTTTCGCAGTAGTTATCACTTTTTAGAATCACAATCGCTACAACCATTATCCCAAGTTAGGAAATTCCAACAGATCCTTCAAGACCCATCTACCCCTCGGAGGCGAGTGAAGCTTCCGCTGAGACCGCGTACTTGCGCTCGCCTTTTTCACCTCTAATCTGTCTGTTTCTCGACTCGGAATCTTATTCTCTGTATCCCTGACGGACTGAACACACCATGCCCCACGGATGGGTTATACACTGATGCTGTGCAGTGCTCGTTCGATAAGCTACTTACATGTATGCCTTTTGCTTTCACTTCCTCTTTGGCCCGAAAGAGCCATATCATTATTACATTTACAACAATTAATTATTTACAGTCGGAGCACAAATTAATTTAAAACAACCACATTTTTCGAAGTGGATTCACAATACGTGTTCTTTAATGGGTGGACTTCAAAGAAGAAATTTGAACGTCGATAGTTCTGTAGTTAGGGATAGGGTTCAAGAAATGGTTGTAAAATACGGGCTGGTTCGCTGGTTGGAACATGTGAGTCAATGTTCCGGCGATAATTAACAGTTTAAAAAAATATACTGTAGAAAATGTCTAAATATTTGGAAGACTACTTAAGGGCAGTGGTTGACCAAAAAATTGGTGATGGTTTAGAACGATGATCTACATCTTGTGTTCAATATCGGGAATTATCAGATGGATTGATCAACAAAAAACCCTATTAATGACTTGAAAAAAAAAACTGATATCTAAAAAGATTTCAAGCATAATACCTCCTACCTTGTTCGATATGAACCAAGGAAACTAATATTCAAGGTTGTTAAACATGCTACCTAGAAAGAAGAAACTTGAAAGTCCTCCACCTTTCGACATTCAAAAATTCCTTTGAACCACCACATATCGAATAGTTAATAGTCTACCAATAGGGATTATATGTTTTTGAACGTTCCTGTCGGGCGTATTATAACTGACATCCGTGACATTCATAGTCCATTGTCATTAGTAAGGTTTGCCTTAAAATCATGAATAGTTTCAGTCTTCCACGAAGTTTGAAATTGTCCAAACATGGTCCCCATTCTGCTCCGTCTATGCTCGTCTGTGAAAGTAAATTTACTCTATTGTATACAAAGTTTCAAAATCGTACGCGAACCAAACGCTCAGCCAAGAACATAGCCGCTGTATTGACAAGTATTGAAGAAAACCAAAATCAGTCAGTTTCAAGCTGATCGCAGGAGCTGGGACTGTCTGTGATGACTACCTAGTGTACAGTGTGTCTCACAATAGGTGTCACCTTTTTCTAGTTTTGGTTTATTTCAGCTGGGTAATTTTAACAGTGGAATTGATTATACCCAATTGAGTGTACTATTTTGACAACTTATCGCTGAAAATAAATAAGCGATTCCGTTTGTTTATATTTATCAGCTACCATGGAAGCCATACGGGAGCAAGTTTTACAAAAGCTTAGACCGTGTCAGATATTCAACAGCCTTAAGCAGTTCGGAATGAGTAAGTGTTTTGTTGAAACGGTTCAAGGAAACTGGAAATGTCCATATTCAACACAAGGGAGGTGCCAGACGACTGCCAGAACGACGAAAAAGACCAAATGTGTGAGGGAGCGAATAAGACGTAATCCGGCCGTATTTGGCCGTAACGGTGACTGCTATATTTTATTTTCGTATGAAAAGCTCTTCCTCCATCAGGGCAGTCATAATCAACAAATTGATCGTGTGTGCCCACCTCATCGTTTTTTTCAATTTCTCTCATTTACTTGGTTCAAATTAAAGTAAACACACTGTATTTTTTTTTATTATCTTATTTTTTATATTCTTTTTAAGTTTCACTTATGGAATACTGCAAAAAAGGAGTTTCTACTTAGAAAAAAAAAATCAATTTGTGTTGAAAAAAAACAGTGACAAAATAAAGTGCCCACTTCACTTTAGGCTACAGAAAACATAAATTAAAGTAAAAATAATAGCATTTCAATAATTGATGTGTCCTCCTTCGGCCTTCAGGACCTCCTGCAGGCGCTTCGACATGCTCTCAACCAGGTTCTTTAGGTGCTGTGGATCTAGCTCTTCCCAGGCGCGCTCAGGACTTCAAAATAGTTATTTTTATTGGTAACACCAGTTTTGTCAACCCTGGCATCGAGAATCGCCCACAAATTCTCGATGGGATTGAGGTCCGGGCTTTGTGGAGGCCATTCTAGCGGTTTGATCCGACAAGACCGGAAGAAAGACTTGGTATTATTGGCAGTATGCTTCGGGTCGTTGTCCTGCTGGAATACGAACTTCTCTTCAAGGCCCGTCTGAATCAGCGAAACCTCCAGATTTATCTCGCAGGATGTTGATGTAAGAATCTGCCGTCATTATCCCGTCGATTTTCACAATGCTTCCCACTACACCCCACGAAAAACACCACCAGACCATCACATTTCCTCCTCCATGCTTCATAGTGCCTTGGATTGTGGCGCTCCTGAAGCTCCTCTCCCGATCTGCACCAAACACGAACCCGCCGCTTTCGGTTAAACAGCTCAATTTTTGATTCCTCCGTCAGAGAACCGTTTTCCAGAACTCTAGGGGCTTATCAGCATGCTCCTTAGCAAACTTAAGCCGTTTGGCTTTGTTTGCCTTGCTGATAAATGGGCGCTTCCGGGCAGGTTGCTATTCAACACCTGTGCTACGAGACGGCGACGAACAGTTCGACCGGAAACTGATAACTGAAGGGTTTCCTGGATCTCGCGGACAGCTATCTTCGGGTTCTTCTTGACTTCGCGCATGATCTTGGTGTCCGTTCTCGCATCCGTTTTCCGCTTCCCTGCCTCTGCCAGGGCGATCCACCACTGATCAAAACATTTTTAAGCTTCAGAAGCATTATGCCAACCGCTGCCTTACTGATACTGTGCTGCTTAGCGACAGCCCGGTGCGATTCACCGTTTTGCACATCACGAAACGACCAATTTCGGATACACAAGGGAATTGCTTTCGAAAGCACTGCGTTCTCCATTTTTTCAATTGAATCAAATGCGATCACGTCTACAAATGCACCAGGTTGAGCCGTTTGCTTCAAGACATGTCAAAATATCAAAACATAAACAATCGAGGGGTCTTCCAATGGAAACTTATCAGAAACATGTCGATTTTTGAAGCAAGGCACTTTATTTTGTCACTGTTTTTTTTCAACATCACAAATTGATTTTTTAAAGTAAAACTTAAGTGAAACTTAAAAAAGAATACAAAAAAATAAAATAAGAAAAAAAAACTACGTCTGTGTTTGTAAATGAGAGAAATTGAAAAAACGAAGAGGTGGGCACATTGTTTCGCCTATCAGTGTATATGTGCAGAAGTCTTGTCAATATTCCAAGAGATAAACAAGCTGCCAGAACGCTCTAAGAATATATCGAAAATCATGCTATGGGGCGCCGCTCTCGCGAAAAGGAAAACTTCGTCTTCTTTTCATAGAATCTGATCGTGAAAATCAACACTGAAATATTATATCAGGTTTTGATGAACCATGCTTAAACGCTGTATGGGACCACTTGACTACTTTGTTAGGGGTTATAAGCACCAACATATAGGCCCTACAAAAGGATTGAATTTAGATCGATTCAAGAAAAATTTGATCGATATTTGGGACAAAATTCCTCAGGAAATCGTGCGATGGGTTTACAAAGCGTTTGCGCGAAGTTGTCAAGGAGAAAGGGCGAGAAATTCGAATTGAACTAATATGGTTTATTTCTATAACATGTATCTTTCAAATGAAAGATAAATGATATGATTTGGTTGATTTGTTTTGCTCTAATCACATTTTGTAATAGTGACACCTATTGTGAGACACCCTGTATTAATATAACCTTTTTTGACCCTGAATGCTCCATGTGTTTTTTTCTAGCGTCATTTCTAAAAGGTCGCTAAAGGCTGTAACTGCCAAAATATGTTTGTTTACAAAAAGTTGGGAAAAGTCGAAAACTTCAGATCCCCTAGTTTATTCCGTGCAGAGGTTAGAGCTTCTTATAGATGTTGATTGACCAAAATGATAAATCAAGAAAAATTTAACCTTCAAATTGTCGCCAAAAAATCTAAATCGCTGCATTAATGGCTGATGTATGATGTACTCAAACTACCATTTCATAATTTCAAACCCTTTTTTTCAAACCCTTT